>MJUT01045932.1:22329-54561 GCA_002080005.1 Gigantidas platifrons | reverse complement strand
GTTACAACATAGTAGTTAAAACAAAGTAGTTACCACAGCGTAGTTACAACAGCGTAGTTACAACAAAGTAGTTACAACAGCGTAGTTACAACAAAGTAGTTACAACAGAGTAGTTACAGCATAGTAGTTAAAACAAAGTAGTTACAACAGAGTAGTTAAAACAAAGTAGTTACAACAGCGTAGTTACAACAGCGTAGTTACAACAGAGTAGTTACAACAGAGTAGCTACAAGAAAGTAGTTACAACAAAGTAGCTACAACAATGTAGTTACTAGAACGTAGTTACAACACCGTAGTTACCACAGAATAGTTAAAACAGAGTAGCTACAACAAAGTAGTTACAACATAGTAGTTAAAACAAAGTAGTTACAACAGCGTAGTTACAACAGCGTAGTTACAACAGTGTAGTTACAACAAAGTTGTTACAACAGAGTAGTTGCAACAACGTAGATACAACAAAGTAGTTACAAGAACATAGTTACAACAACATAGTTACCACAGAATAGTTAAAACAGAGTAGCTACAACAAAGTAGTTACAACATAGTAGTTAAAACAAAGTAGTTACAACAGCGTAGTTACAACAAAGTAGTTACAACAAAGTTGTTACAACATAGTAGTTAAAACAAAGTAGTTACCACAGCGTGGTTACAACAGCGTAGTTACAACAAAGTAGTTACAACAGAGTAGTTGCAAAATAGTAGTTAAAACAAAGTAGTTACAACAGCGTAGCTACAACAGCGTAGTTACAACAAAGTAGTTACAACAGAGTAGTTGCAACATAGTAGTTAAAACAAAGTAGTTACAACAAAGTAGTTACAACAAAGTAGTTACAACAGAGTAGTTGCAACATAGTAGTTATAGCAAAGTAGTTGCAACAACGTAGTTACAACAAAGTAGTTACTCGAACTTACTTACAACAACGTAGCTACAACAACGTAGTTACAACAGAATAGTTACAACAGAGTAGTAACAACAGAGTGGTTACAAAAGTGTAGTTACAAGAAAGTAGTTACAACAAAGTAGTTACAACAATGTGGTTACAAGAACGTAGTTACAACAACGTACTTACAACAGAGTAGTTGCAACAGAGTAGTTACAACTGAGTAGCTACAACAGAGTAGTCATAACAAAGTAGTTACAACAACGTAGTTACAACAAAGTAGTTACAAGAACTTAGTTGCAACAACGTAGTTACAAGAACGCAGATACAACAGAGTAGTTACAACAGAGTAGTTACAACAGAGTAGCTACAACAAAATATTTATAGCAAAGTAGTTACAACAACATAGCTACAACAAAGTAGTTACACGAACCTAGCTACAACAAAGTAGCTACAACTTATTAGTTGCAAAAATGTAGTTACAACAACGTAGATACAACAGAGTAGTTACAACAGAGTATCTACAACAAAGCAGTTACAACAACGTAGCTACAAAAAGTAGCTACGACAAAGTAGTCACAACAAGATCGCTACAACCACGTAGTTACAACAACATAGTTACAAAGAAACAGCTACAAGAATGTAACTACAACATAGTAGTTACAACAGCGTATTTACAACAAAGTAGTTTCAACAGATTAGGTATAGCAAAGTAGTCAGAACAACGTAGCTACAACAGAGTAGTTACAACATAGTAGTTACACCAAAGTAGTTACAACAAAGCAATTACAACAAAGTAGTTACAACTTTGTAGTTGCAATAAAGAAGTGACAACAATGTAGTTACAACAAAGTAGTGACAACAATGTAGTTACAAAATTTTTTTTACAACAAAGTAGTTACAACAGAGTAGTTAAAACAAAGTAGTTACAACATTGCTACAACAACGTAGATACAAAAAAGTAGTTACAACAGCGTAGTTGCAACAAAGTATTTACAACAGAGTAGTTATAGCAAAGTAGATACAACAACGTAGTTACAACAAAGTAGTTACGACAACGTAGTTACAAGAAAGTCGTTACACAAACTTACTTACAAAAAAGTAGTTACAAAAACTTACTTAAAACAACGTAGTTAAAACAACGTAGTTAAAGCAGAGTATTTACAATAGAGTAGCTACAACAGAGTAGCTACAAGAAAGTAGTTACAACAAAGTAGCTACAACAATGTAGTTACTAGAACGTAGTTACAACACCGTAGTTACAACAGAGTACATAAAACTGAGTAGCTACAACAGAGTAGCTATAGCAAAGTAGTTACAACAACGTAGTTACAACAAAGTCGTTACAAGAACTTAGTTACAACAACGTAATTACAACAACTTAGTTACAACAGAGTAGCTACAACAGAGCAATTACAACAAAGTAATTACAACAAAGTAGTTACAACAAATTAGTCACAACAACGCAGATACAACAAAACAGTTATAACAAAGTAGTTGCAACAACGTATGTACAACAAAGTAGTTACAAGAACGTAGTTACAACAACGTAGTTACCACAGAATAGTTAAAACAGAGTAGCTACAACATAGTATTTAAAACAAAGTAGTTACAACAGCGTAGTTACAACAGCGTACTTACAACAAAGTTGTTACAACAGAGTAGTTGCAACAACGTAGTTACAACAAAGTAGTTACAAGAACGTAGTTACAACAACATAGTTACCACAGAATAGTTAAAACAGAGTAGCTACAACAAAGTAGTTACAACATAGTAGTTAAAACAGAGTAGTTACAACAAAGTAGTTACAACATAGTAGTTAAAACAGAGTAGCTACAACATAGTAGTTAAAACAAAGTAGTTACAACATAGTAGTTAAAACAAAGTAGCTACAACAAAGTAGTTACAACAAAGTAGTTACAACTTTGTAGTTGCAATAAAGAAGTGACAACAATGTAGTTACAACAAAGTAGTGACAACAATGTAGTTACAAAAAAATAGTTACAACAACGTAGTTACAACTATGTAGTTACAACAAATTAGTTACAACAGCATAGCTACCTCAACCTAGTTACGACAAAGCAGTTACAACAAAGTAGTTACAGCAAAGTATTTACAACAAAGTAGCTACAACAAAGAAGTTACAACAACGTAGTTACAACACGTAGTTACAACAGAGTAGCTACAACATAGTAGTTACACCAAAGTAGTTACAACAAAGTAATTACAACAAGTAATTACAACTAAGTAGTTCCAACAACATAGTTACAACAACGTAGTTACAACAGAGTATTTACAACAAAGTAGTTACAACAACGTATGTTTAACAGAGTAGTTACGATAGAGTAGTTGCCACAACGTATTTACAACAGAGTAGCTACCACAACTTAGCTACGACAAAGTATTAACAACCACTTTGCTGCAACAAAGTAGTTACAACAAAGTACTTACATCAACGTTGTTACAACAACGTAGTTACAACAGAGTAGCTACAACAGAGTAATTACCACAAAGTAGTTACAACACAGTAGTTACAATAATGTAGTTACAACAAAGTAGTTACAACAGAGTAGATACAACAAAGTAGTTCCAACAACATAGTTGCAAAAACGTAGTTACAACAGTGTAGTTACAACAACGTACTGACAACAAAGTGGTTAGAACAACATAGCTGTACCAACGTAGTTACACCAACATAGTTATAGTAGTTCCAACAAAGTAATTAAAACAATTTAGCTACGACAAATGAGTTACAACCAATTAGCTACAACAAAATAGTTACAACAAAGTAATTCCAACAATTTAGTTACAACAATGTAGTTTCCAAAAAGTGGTTACACCAACGTAGTTCCAACAACGTAGTTACAACAGAGTAGTTACAACAAAGTAGTTATAACAACATGGTTCCAATAACGTAATTACAAATATGTAGTTACAACAAAATAGTTCCAACAATCTAGTTACAACAAAGTAGTTACTACAACGCAGTTACAACAACGTAGTTACACCAAAGTATTTACAGCAACATAGTTACACCAACCTAGCTACAACAAAGTTGTTATAGCAAAGTAATTACAACAAAGTAATTACAACAAAGTAATTACAACAAAGTAGTTACAACAACGTAGTTCCAACAACGTAGTTACAACAACGTAGTTACAACAAGGTAGATACAACAACGTAGGTATAACAGAGTAGTGACGACGGAGTAGTTGCCACAAGGTAGTTACAACAGAGTAGCTAACACAACTTAGTTACGACAAAGTAGTGACAACCACTTTGCTACAACGAAGCAGTTACAACAACATTGTTACACCAACATAGTTACAACAGAGTAGTTACAACATAGTAGTTACACCAAGGTAGTTACAACAAAGTAATTACAGCAAAGTAGTCACAACAATGTAGTTGCAACAAAGAAGTGACAACAATGTAGTTATACCAAAGTAGTGACAACAATGTAGTTACAACAATGTAGTTACAGCAAAGTAATTACAGCAAAGTAGTTACAACAAAGTAGTTACAACAACGTAGTTACAACAGAGTAGTTACACCAAAGTAGTCACAACAAAGTAATTACAACAAGGTAGTTACAACAATGTAGTTGCAACAAAGAAGTGACAACAATGTAGTTACAACAAAGTAGTGAAAACAATGTCGTCACCCCAAAATAGTTACAACAACGTAGTTACAACTATGTAGTTACATCAAAGTAGTTACAACAATGTAGTAAAAGCAAAGTAGTGAAAACAATGTAGTTACAACAGAGTATTTACAACAAAGTAGATAGCACAAAGTAGTTACAACTATGTAGTTACAACAAAGTAGTTACAACAGCGTGGTTTCAACAAAGTTGGTACATTAAAGTAGTTACAACATAGTAGTTACAACAAAGTAGTGACAGCAATGTACTTTCAAGAAAGTGGTTGCAACAATGTAATTACAACAAAGTAGTTATCACAACGTAGTTACAACAGAGTAGTTACAACAAAGTAGCTAAAACAACTTAGTTACGACAGCTTATCTACGACAAAGTAGCTACACCAACTTAGTTACAACAACGTAGTTACAACAAAGTAGTAACAACAAAGTAGTTACAACAACGTAGGTATAATAGAGTAGTGACGACGGAGTAGTGACGACGGAGTAGTTGCCACAAGGTAGTTACAACAGAGTAGCTAACACATCTTAGTTACGACAAAGTAGTGACTACCACTTTGCTACAAAAAGTAGTCACAACAAACTAGTTGCACCAACATAGTTACATCAACCTAGTTACAGCAGAGTAGTTACAACAAAATACTTACAACAAAGTAATTACAACAAAGAAGTTACAACAATGTAGTTACACCAAAGTAATTACAACAACGTAGTTACAACAACGTAGTTACAACAGAGTAGTTACATCAAAGTAGTTACAACAAAGTAATTACAACAAAGTAGTTACAACAATGTGGTTGCAACAAAGAAGTGACAACAATGTAGTTACAACAAAGTATTTACAACAGAGTAGATAGCACAAAGTAGTTACAACAAAGTAGTGACAACAACGTAGTTACAACAACGTGGTTTCAACAAAGTCGGTTAATTAAGGTAGTTACAACAAAGTAGTTACAACAAAGTAGTGACAGCAATGTACTTACAAGAAAGTGGTTGCAACAATGTAATTACAACAAAGTAATTACAACAACTTAGTTATCACAAAGTAGTTACAACAGAGTAGTTACAACAAAGTAGTTATCACCACGTAGTTACAACCGAGTAGTTACAATAAAGTAGCTACAACAACTTAGCTACGACAGCTAATCTACGACAAAGTAGCTACACCAACTTAGTTACAACAACGTAGTTACAACAAAGTAGTTACTACAAAGTAGTTACAATAACGAAGGTATAGCAGAGTAGCTACCACAACTTAGTTACGACAAAGTAGTGACAACCACTTTGCTACAACAAAGTAGTTACAACAAAGTACTTACAACAACGTTGTTACAACAACGTAGTTACAACAGAGTAGTTACCACAAAGTAGCTACTACAAAGTAGTTACAACACAGCAGTTACAACAATGTAGTTACAACAAAGTAGTTACAACAATGTAGCTACAACAAAATAGTTACAACAACGTGGTTCTAATAACGTAGTTACAACTATGTAGTTACATCAAAGTAGTTACAACAATGTAGTTGCAACACAATAGTTACAACAATGTAGTTACAACAAAATAGTTACAACAATGTAGTTACAACAAAGTAGTGACAACAATGTAGTTACAACAATGTAGTTACAACAAAGTAGTGACAACAATGTAGTTACAACAAAGTAGTGATAGCAATGTAGTTACAACAAAGTAGTGACAACAATGTATTTACAACAAAGTAGTGATAACAATGTAATTACAACAAAATAGTTACAACAATGTAGTTACAACAAAGTAGTTACAACAATGCAATTACAACAAAGTAGTTACAACAACGTGGTTTCAACAACGTAGTTACAATAAAGTTGGTACATTAAAGTAGCTACAACATTGTAGTTTCAGCAAAATAGCTACAACAACTTAGCTACGACAGCTTATATACGACAAAGTAGCTACACCAACTTAGTCACAACAACGTAGTTACAACAAAGTAGTTACAACAAAGTAGATACAACAACGTAGGTATAACAGAGGAGCTACCACAACTTAGTTACGACAAAGTAGTGACAACCACTTTGCTACAACAAAGTAATTACAACAAAGTACTTACAACAACGTTGTTGCAACAACGTAGCTACAACAAAGTAGTCACAACACAGCAGTTACAACAATGTAGTTACAACAAAGTAGTTACAACAATGTAGTTACAACAAAGTAGTGACAACAATGTAGCTACAACAAAGTAGTTACAACAATGTAGCTACAACAAAATAGTTACAACAATGTAGTTACTACAAAGCAGTTACAACAATGTAGCTACAACAGAGTAGTTACAACAAAGTAGTTACAACAATGTAGTTACAACAATGTAGTTACCACAACGTAGCTACAACAGAGTAGTTACAGCAAAGTAGTTACAACAATGTAGTTACAACAAAGTAGTTATAGCAATGTAGTTACATCAAGGTAGTTATAATAAAGTAGTTAGAACAACGTAGTTACAACAAAGTAGATACATACACTAATTACAACAAATTAGTTAAGAGAATATAGTAAGAACAAATTAGTTACAACAAACTAATTACACCAGAACCATCAGTCTTAGATTTTTCTCCTTAATGCTGCATACTTAGCAGAGAAGCAACAATACCAATGTTATAGTCCTTTGTTTGACCCGATCGAGTTCTAACCCACGATCTACCGCACTCAATGCTAGAACGCTAACCATTACACCACGAATGGAGTTGAGTCTTCAGGTGATTGGTATATAATTTGGAAGCCAGGAATGTGATACGATATACCATGTCTAGCACCTGATTAACAATTTAACTATGGTGCATATCTTTTAGTTTTAATTATGACAAACATGCTCATCTTTTTTTTAACATTACGAAAATCCCGTCTTTGTATTGAAAATCGTTATGGTGCTATATAATAAGTTAGAAATAACAACATCCAGTACATCGTAGATATGTCATTTCATATCCATTCAAATAAACGTCAGAGAAAACAGAAGAGGCAATCAAGAATGAACAATCAAAAGTCATTGATAAAATTAAGAACTCAGGACACAGGGCAAAGACAAACAAAACACATAAACGCAATAGGTCACAGAAAACTAAAATGATGAGCAATACGGATCCTGCAAATGCCAAGCTCTTCCAAGAAGAACATGCTTACCTTTACCGACCAGAAAATGAAATAACCAAGGTAAGCTAAAATAAAATATGTTTAAGCCAATGATAGAACCAAGAGGTGACTGACAAATTTGATCATTTGAGCCACGTAGCATAGATAGTCGGCTCTAGTTGTGTACGTACAGACAATCGTGTACATAGCTTCGCGTTCAATGGAAATAAAACATAGTATTCATATTTGATAAGGGGAATCTTTTTGATATCATTAAATTCATTTACTTTAATCGTGCAACAGGAATGCATTCCCCATATAT
Source organism: Gigantidas platifrons (assembly GCA_002080005.1). Taxonomy (NCBI): domain Eukaryota; kingdom Metazoa; phylum Mollusca; class Bivalvia; order Mytilida; family Modiolidae; genus Gigantidas; species Gigantidas platifrons. The sequence continues at coordinate 46,591 of MJUT01045932.1, read as the reverse complement.
TTTTAAACGAATAATAAAGCAACGTGTTTGTCTTTGATTACATGCCAAACACGTTTTAAATTTAGTTAACTTTACCAACCATTTCATATTTGTTATAGCTAAACAAATAATATTTCAAACCATGTTATATCTTTGTTTTCATCAAACTGTAGAATGATAATTGTTAAATGAATTAGTACAGTTTTGTTCCTTTCGTGGTAACAAAGTTATGACTACACAGTTATCTACATAATACATACAGACATCAGATATTTTGTTGACATTGGTTTCCCTCGACAGATAATATATACGTTACTGAAATAACGGAAGTTAATATATCGTAGTTTTAGGGAAATGAAATTATATATCATAAATAACATATATAATCAGATAATATACTTACAAAACAGAGGTATTAATCGGTATATCTGTTGGAATACTGCTTAGTTCCCGATTGCTGCAATCAACAGTAAATCCCTGTTGAGTGACAGTACAATTACAGTCACTAGGACATGGTGAAGCCACACCAACAAGTGAAATCACAGCAAATGTTGCTGTTATAAGAAACTGCATTTTTCTTCGTCAGTCTACAAAGATAAAAATATGTTTTTTAATTAGTAGTCATTGCTATCTGTTATTAAAACACTCTGATTCTACCGAAACGTTTCCTGAAACTGAATCATCAAAATGTCCGAGATTTTGATTGACAATATGTTTGCTATGTTTGAGGGACGTGCTTTTCAACAGATAGTAGGCTTTCCTATGGGTATCGACTGTTTCGCCTCATCTACTGTTCCTTTATTAGTACAAGGCAGACTTTTACAAGGTTTTCTAAAATAAACCGAAAAAAGCTAGTTCGGTTCTCTAATGTCACCGTATGCTACAAAGATGATGTCCTTTCACTAAAACATCTTGCTGTGTTTGTTGATAGCATCTTTCCCATTACCACAGATACCGCTAGGTATGCTTCATACATTGACTCACACCTCGAGATTGACAGTGAGAGCCAGTTTAGAACGAAGCTGTACGACAAAAGAGGTGATATCAATTTTGCATTTGCCACGCAGTTGATCCGATATTCCAGTGCTTGTTGTTCCTATCATGATTGTTTTCATTGACTGTTGCTACTAACAAGGAAGCTACTGAACCAATGGTTCCTAGTGGTTCAGTCGAAATCATCACTTGTAAACTATTATGGACTCCACTATGACATGGTTAACCGCTATGGAATATCTGTGTCACAAATGACCACGTATATGTTCCGTTTGTCACAATCACAATCCGGTCCTTTCCTCATTTGTAACATATCACCGGGTTTGTAGCAAGAGTAACCCGATGGGTGACACTAGTGGAGAAGAGTAGTGTATCGGGTCCGTATAGACCCATTGCCCCAATGTTAAAATAATTTTTCCCTCCTGAATTCAGCCAACCGTTACTAATGACGACTCTCACACCTGATTGTAATCAATAAGAAATCCCAAACCCAATAAATCTACATAATTTCGTGTTAATTACTAATAATCCCCGTTAATTATACCTCATTAATTTATTATCTAAATATATGGGTTTTTATATCTTAAGCATCAATATTTAACGCTTAATTTCTGATGAATATCGGGGTCATGTATAATACACACACGGATTATCTTGTAGGAAGTAATTAACTTGTATTTCGTTTACATACATGTATAATGTCCTCTGATGAACTCTGTAGGTGATTTAAATGTCAAAATCGATATAATCTTTATTCAATTGATTTCAACCAGACTCCATGTGAAAAACATCTATATGTTTGTATACGTGTGCTGTCCATATTCTTTCGAAATATTAATTATAGAAAACTTTATGTTGAAGTAGCTGATGAGGTATTATACCACATTTTAATGGGAAAAAAATCGTGTATGGTTCCTCTGTTTCGGTCTGGTGGTGTAATGATGACCATACGATGGAGGAGGAGCATAGACGTATCCTTCTTGAGGAGAAGGAGGAAGAGTATAGTCGTAGCCTTATTGAGAAGGGAGAGGATGTATAAAAGTCTGCTGTTAAAATGGTTCATCTGCTAAATCTCATTTTACACTATGTCGTGAAACACGTCTTTCTTCTTTTGGACTAGAGGTTGTAATGCTCACCCTAACCGAGTTCACCCCCGGTTGTTAGTGGGTTTCGTGTTGCTCAATCTTTAGTTTTCTGTGTTTACTTTTGGCCATTGTCTGTCCCTTTGGTATCTTCTTAATATATTTGACGTGGGCGTATGTAAAACAAACACGTATTCATTTCTAACTTTTATTTATTGTTCTTCGATCGCTGGGATGATCTGTTACAGGATACCCTCTTAAAATCCGTACGGTCGCGTGCTGTAGTCCGGCATGATGACACTTTTGTCGAAGACTATCCTGTAGTCTTTGTCTTGGTGTACAGTAAGTAATCTCTTGTGGTCTCTCGTGATCTTGAAGTCGTCCCTCACGGTCTTGGCGTCATCTCTGTTGTTAACGACCAATCCTTGATCGTATCAAAGTTAATATTTAGGGCGTTCTTATAGTTCAGAGTGATGCCTCTCACTTTACATATGGTCGTATGTCCATCCTTATCGGGTTTGGCAATCTTGTAAGCATAGTTCTTCGGTCCACCGGTGACAAACTCTATTATTCTGTTGTCTGGTACTTCATCGGTGAGATCTCCTAGGTAGTCACCGAGTTCTGGTGTCCACTCGCCTGGCCTAGAGGTATACACGACTGAGTCTGTATCGGCGTATAAGGCACGGGTTCCTAATTGTTCTAAATAACTGTACAACTTCAAACGGGCTTGAGCGGTGGTATAGGCTGCTATGACTACGTTGGTTCTCCCGGATTCTTCGACGAACTCTTCTTTGTTTTGATATCTCATTTCCACCATCTCGTCGCTGACAAAATTTATACCCATCACGAGAATTTGGTCGCTGGTCAACATGTCGAAATATTGGGCAGGGTCGGATATGTATTTTATCCGAGGCATGTTGGATCTCTGTCCGAATTTCCCCCAAAAACTGTTTAACATCAGCTTGGCTAGTGCTCTCAATCCATGATTCTTCTTTATGTTGTTGTAGTCCAGGAGTATTCCTTCCTTTTCGTGGTAATCTCTGATGTACCTCCATTTATCATCTTCGCTTTGACACCACTCTGGCCAACCACTAGCTTCCTGTTTCATTTTGAGGAAGGTGTTGACATATTCGGTAAAGAGTCCTCCATTTTTCGTTTTCGGATCGTACTGTTCCGTTTCATCGAAATGCCACACTTCATAGATGCGCTGAACTACATATCTTTTCTCCAATGCTTTCTTTAATTCGTTCGTGACACATGTTCCCGTTAATGAGCTTTCCTCGTCGCTATGTTGACACTGTGTCTGTTGATGGTTTTCACTACATGTTCTACACAGAGTAAACAGTAATTTATTGTTCATTTTTACTGGTAATACGGGTATGTAGGGTCCTCTTGGTGGCAGTACTTTGCATTGTATGAGTCCTTCGTACTGCTGTATATCGGTAAAACCCTGTGGTGATCTCGGGATGTCCGATGGGTATCTTTCGGTCTTATTGATATATGGATACAAGGAGGTAACATCGGCGTACGATATATTCTGATCTTTTTGAAACAATGTAAAAGCTTCGGTGCGTCCTCCGTAAAAAGCATCTCGGGGTTCTAAGGGATTAATCATCTCGGAATCTTGGACAAAGTGTCGTGTTCCTGCACCTCTCTATCAAACTCGCATTCCCATTTTCCAACGTAGATATACCCTTGGTCTTCTAGGTAACGTTTCTTCTCCATGGTACGTTGGTATATATCACCCATAGTCATACCATTGACCGGGTTGACGGTGCTGGCATTGTAACAGTGTAAACATCCGTGCCAGAACTTTCCATTAAATTCCAGAGCGTACTTCTGTCCGCTCTCGTTTTCGTAATATCCATCCACTTTATAGGGTCCAATTTCCTTTTCACCACCGTTTCTAGCATGTTGTATGTGGACTCCTTCAGTTGCCGATAAGTATTTGATCCATTGCATGGCTTTGATGGAATGGTTTTCGTCTGGACGGTATCCTTGAGATGGAATGATGCCGATGGTATTGGGTCGGAGAAATTTCGTTCTAAAGACCAAATTGCAAGCCGAGGCTATAGTGATGCACCGTTGGAATGGATCAATGCCTCCGTGTCCGTCGGCTGATGTCATCTCCAAAAACAGTTTTCTAAACGTTAGGCAGGCTCTTCTCAGTATGTCCACGTCGGAGCGACAGTAGCTCAACAGTTCTCTTTGAAAATCAAATGGTTGTCGGTAGTTGGCATCATACCACACGAAGAAGGCTTTTCTGTCTTTCAGTTTCATGGCATCCGGATTATAGTAGTGTACGTCCGGTAGATGGTTGAGTACGTCTGTTTGGTTTTCCTTCCTATTAAACAGATGTGGGAAATATCCTTTCTTGAGTTCATCCAGTCCAAAAATCTTAGGTAGTTCGGATAAAGCCACGGGTAAGAAGTTGATGGAATCAATCATTCGAATACGACATCCGGGTACTTCGATATACATGTTCTTGGCTCCATTGACTATAATCGTTGGTTTTACTCCGTGTTGGTACAGATACCCTAGTATGGGTAGCGAATCGTAGCCTTTGAAATTGTGTGCGATGTGGCCCCTTCGTTTTCTCCCGAAACATCTTAATCACTATTTTGTTGACTTGTTGCAGTTTTGTCATCAATAATGTTAAAGTGTGGTATTTTCATGTGTTTTGTTTTGTCTGATATTTTGTCGTTCACATTTTGAGTTTTCACTTGAAATTCGTTTTTAATTACTATTTTGGAATTTTAATGCTGTTTTTTGCTTTTGTTTTACGTTAGTATTCGATATTTTCATCGTTTTTCCAATTTGTTCGAGTTTTTATTGTATTGCTTGCATGTCTTTGTCATTTTTAGTGACGTTTTCACGTTATGCTTTCATTTTTAATCCCGTTTTTCGTGTTCATTTAACTTTTTAATGGCTATTTGTTCGTTTTGTAATGGTTTTTGTTTACGTTTTTCGTGTTTTGGGTGGAATTGCAATGCCATTGCGGTAGCGGAGGAGGAGGAGGAGGACGGTGGTGGTGGTGGTGGTGGTGGTGGTGGTGTGAGAGAGAGGAAATTGGTGACTTGGTTAACCGTTACAGAATATTACACATGACATCGCGTTAACCGTTACAGAATATTACTCATAACTTGACGTTAACCGTTACAGAATATTACACATGACTTGGTGTTAACCGTTACAGAATATTACACATGACTTGGTGTTAACCGCTACAGAATATTACACATGACTTGTTAACCGTTACGGAATATTACACATGACTTGGTGTTAACCGTTACAGAATATTTGTGTCAATGATGATCATGGATATATTAATCACGCTTGTCGTAATCACAATCCGGTCATTTCCGCATTCATGACCTATCACTGGGTTTGTAGCATGAGTATTACAACGGATGCTACTAGTGGATCAGAAACTGCATACACTTCCGGAGCACAAACTGTCCATCCTTCCGGAACACATTAGTTCACTACCGGTTGTTAATGTGACTCGTCTTGGTCAATCTTTAGTTTCCTTTGTAGTGTTTTGGTAGACCACAGTTTATTATTTGTCCATTTTTTTTAATTGTATTAAATGCGACTCTTCGCTATTTCTTGCTTTCGTATATAAGAAAAGTTTGAAGACACCAGATGATGTAAATCGAAGAAGGACAGACAACACAATGGCAAAAAAGAACAAACAACGATTTACAAGACATTGCACAGACAACAAAATATCGGGAACCACGAACCCCACTAAAACAGGAGTGAACCCATGTGCTCCGGAGGGGTAGGCAGTTCCTGCTCCACACGTAACACCCACCGTATATAGACAATGCAGTAATTATGTTATTTAATAAATACATGTCATATTATTATCAGGATTGTTTTGGCCCAAACATATATTTGTTCAAAGACACTAAATAATTTGTTTGAGCTTGAATTGAGAAAATAAATCGGATTTTCACATACAGTATAATAATATAAACCATCAACTCCATTGTCGTTTCACTGCATAAATTGTATACATAGAAATAAAAAAAAATACACTAACAATTCAGTCGGGAAGCCAGTAACGCAGGAAAGTTCCATCTAAAAAGAAAGTCACGTGACTTCGCGTCATTTTTGATGAAAAATGACTTTCAACCCTTCGGTTAAAATACGTCGGTTTACAATAGATACGTACGCTTGAAATCAATTAAAATATACGGAATATGTCTATGGATAAATAGAAATTTATTGCATCACTTCAGATTTTATTTATATAGTGCACAAACATCGAATTTTGCTACATGAAGTGGACTCAATTTCAAAACAAATGTCGAGGTGGCTCTATTTAAGTCATAAAATTAATTAAAACAATATGATGACTTTCTGTAACATCCATTGCCTGAGGAAATCATCTAGGATCATTGCCATACCGACAACTAGTGTCAATGACATCATCACCAAATGACATCATCACCAAAACCATCAAAAGAACATAATAACAAAATAACGAAACATAGAAGACGTCCACTTCCAAATGATACAGAAAAAGTGAGGATAATGGTAGTCAACTGTCAATGACTAAGAAGAAGGAAGGACATTTTTCAAACATCTATAGCACAATTTCGGCCTGATGTCATCATTGGAACTGAATCTTGGCTAAATCCTTCTATTAAAGATGGAGACATATTCCCGGAAGAATTTAAGGGAAATGTATACCGCAAAGACAGAAAATCATATCATCATGGAGGAGTCTTTGTTGCAATCAAAAACACCTTTGACAGTGAAGAAGCAGAAGAACTTAAAAGTACAGCTGAAATAATTTGGGAAAAGCTGACATTACCATCTGGTAGTAAACTGTATATCGGATCGATGTACCACCCACATACAGCAAACACTGCATCCATGGAAGAAATCCAGAGAAATATCAGGCTGCTTCAAGTAATGACAAACACACAGTCTGGATAGGGGGTGATTTCAATCTACCCGAAATAAACTGGGAAGACCTGGACAACATACATGTCAAAGAAAACAGTAAGAATGCTGACATCCACCAGGAATTAATAGAGCTTACAACAAACTGTGGATTAAACCAACTTGTAAATAAACCAACAAGAGGGGACAACACATTAGATATGTTTCTAACCAACAAACCCTCTACAATATATAGAACTGAGGTATGTCCTGGCATATCAGATCACGACCTTGTTTATATAGCCACAACCAAACCAGTTAAGACAAAAACAGCACCAAGGGAGGCTTTCTTATATAAAAAAGTAGACTACGATTCCATCAAAAGGGAAGTAGAAGCTTTCTCAGATACATTCATAGAGAAAAACAAAAACAACAATGACATCGATGCAATATGGAATGAGTTTAAGACCTTTGTAAAAGACCAAGTCAACAAATACATACCTAAATGCACAATTAAACATAACACTGGGTATCCGTGGATAATATCATATCTACGTAAAGTGATGAGAAAAATAGACCGTGCATACAGAAAAATGCAGAAACATGACAACAAAGGAAAACACCGAGATAAATTCAAGATGCTAAAACACCTAGCACAAAAAAAGACCAGAGAGGCTTACTGGAATTACATATCTGACATCATTGCCCCAGTAGATAGCACACATGAAAGACCAAACCCAAAGAAATTATTTACCTACTTAAAATCAATTAGGAAAGAATCAAATGGAGTACCAACCTTAAAAGCATTTGGAGAAATAGTAAATGTAATTCAAGATAAAACAAACCTGTTAAACAAACAGTTTCAATCAGTCTTCACCACTGACACAGACAAGGAAATGCCAGACATGCCAAAGGAAGTTTTTAAAGAAATGCCAGAAATAAGTATAACAGAAAACGGTGTAGAAAAGCTACTACGGAACCTAAATCCAAACAAAGCATGTGGTCCGGACGAGTTAACACCAAGGTTACTGAAAGAACTTGCACACGAACTTACACCTATCGTGACAATGATCTTTCAACGATCACTGAAATTTGGAAAAACTCCATCTGACTGGAAGCATGCTCTAGTATGTCCGATCTACAAGAAGGGACCACGACATCAACCCTCAAACTACAGACCGTTCTCATTGACTTGCGTTCTCTGTAAGTTAATGGAGCATATAATAGTATCAAACGTCATGAAACATCTAGATGAAAACAAAATACTATCAGACATAGATTTAGAAATCAGAGGTCCTGTGAATCCCAACTAATAGGACTTGTACATGATTTAAAATCTAACATGGATAAAAACTATCAAACAGACATGATAGTATTGGATTTTGCGAAGGCGTTTGATAAAGTCAGCCATCCAAGACTACTGCACAAGCTAGAATATTATGGAATCCATGGAAACAACAAGAACTGGATCAAATCATTCTTGAATAACAGAACACAGGCAGTAGCACTAGAAAACACCATATCAGACAATGTAGATGTAGCATCTGGAGTACCACAAGGAAGTCTACTGGGACATGTTCTATTCCTTATATACATCAACGACATCACAAATAATATTACTTCAAACATCCGATTATTTGCAGATGATTGTACCATCTACAGGCCAATCAAAACCAAGGAAGACCAGGTTTTGTTACAAAATGAACTAAACAAGCTTATTGAATGGGAAGGAAAATGGAAAATGGCATTTAATGTGGATAAATGTAATGTCATCCACATCACCAGAGCAAGAACAACAAAGAAACATCCATACATGATGCATGACCAACAACTGGAAATTGTAACAGAAACGAAATACTTAGGAATAACCATAAGCAACAACTTGCGCTGGAACAATCACATCAACAACATCGAGGCGAGCGCAAATCAAGCCCAGGGTATGCTAAGAAGGAATGTCAAGAAAGCACCACAACATACAAAAATAATGGCTGTTAATACTTTAATAAGACCAAAAGTAGAATACAGCTCAGCCTTCTGGGACCCATATACCAAAGAGAATATAGATAAAATAGAAAGAGTCCAGAGAAGAGCAGCCATATATGTGTATAACAACTATGATTACAGCGCTAGTGTAACAACTATGCTAGACAATCTAAAATGGCAACCACTAGAAGAAAGACGTATGAACACCAGACTATGTCTACTGTATAAGGCAGTAAACGGCTTAGTTGCCATTCCAGTGCAACACTACTTAATTCCACTGAACAGGCCTTCCAGACACAATAACAGCTTATCCTTCCAGTTATTCAGCACCAGACACGACTATTTCAAATACTCGTTCTTCCCAAGAACTGTTGTACAGTGGAATTTACTACCGGACGCCACCGTGAAAGCACCTACATGTGATGCTTTCAGAGCCTGCATAGCAGTCTAAATGGAAGGCCAACTTGTTTTTATCCGGGCACTTGTATATATTCACCTAAATTTTGGCACTTTGCATATCTGTAAATATCTACCAAATTCCGCGTGTGCGCAAACACAAAAGTATTGAGTACTCTAAATGAGTTTATATACTATAGCGAAGAAGAAGAAGAATGTGTTGTGAGATGCAATTGTATCACTTAGTTCTACACCCACCTTGATCGATCGACCATTTGCCAAACATCGAAATTCATTGTCTTTCGGAACACATTGGTGGTGTCTCTTAACATCAACAATAAACGACACACAAGCGTACATCCGACAAGGATACATCATTTGGGAAAGGGGGGTACTTTTTATGTCTTTTTTTTTTTATTTTCTTGTACATTAATACCGTATTTTTCACTTTAATTGAATTATTTTCATTCCAATATTGTTTTAAGCAATGTGCATTTTGTAATTTGGACTGGGGAATTACTATTTATCATCACTTGGATTGAAAAAAAAATCTATCAGATTTGTTGGGTGAAAGCACAGGCACTTGTGTCCAGGATATTTTCTTCTTCAATTTTATCAATAAAATGTTCATCTACAACGTATATGAACCTGTTTGACATGCTTCGTTGTGAAATAAACGCCTTTATGAACTATACCCCATTTTCCTAGTAGATATTAGGAAAATGGGGTAAAGTTAATAAAGGTGTTTATTTCACAACGAAGCATGTCAAACGGGTTCATATACAATGTACGTTGTAGATGCACATTTTATTGATACAATTGAAGAGGAAGAAAATATACTGGACCCAAGTGCCTGTGGGTGACAGCACAGGGGATGTACAACAATTAAATAATTTCAATTTAATTTAATTTCAATACAACAGATACAAGATTATATGAAATTATTTGATAGAAGGAAAGAAATGTGTGAAAAAAATAAAAGCATGTAAACATAAATTAGGAAAAAATATGAAAATATTAAGAAAAAAAACATGTAAAAAAATAATTTTTTTTTAAATTAAAAAAAACCCTGAAACCTTGAGACAAAAAGGGGCATAAAAAATTGTATTCAGATATCTTAACCCTTCCTATTACATCAAGGCAAACTAAAAAAAATCAGTGTATTAGCAAATATTTTTCTTGAAATTAGGAACTTTTATTATCTGAATGAAAGCTACCAAGTTTCATGTTTATCTCACATTATATCAATGTATTTGGAATATTCATGTGTGTGACACAATTACAAACTAGCTTTTATAGCATATACAGGCGGTTAGGTTGTAATAACTCTTTCACCAAGACATTCACAAAATTACCAGTAATTACAAATATGGGTACTTAGTTTGCAATAATTCTTTCTCCAGGACATTCACAAAAATACCAGCATTTACAAATATAGGTACTTAGGTTGCAATAATTTTCCCCCCATAACATTCACAAACAGAATGACTAGCAATCACATAAAAAGACACACACAAAATGATTAGCATTCACATAAAAGACACATACAGAATGATTTGCATTCACATGAAAGGACAAACCAGAATTCTAAATTTCACTAAATAAATAAAATGACTAGAATGAATATGTTTTCTGTTGGCAAAATAATCAAGTACATGCATTGGTTAATATTGTTTTAAATTGAAGTTTAAAAAAACTATTTTATTTGATCCAACGACTGGATAAAAGTTAATAAAGGGGCAAAGGAGTAGGTATGATAAGGGCAGAAATTTGCCTAAAATATAGGCAAATTATAAATAAAACGTATAGCTTTCATTGTTTGTTGATTTTATAAGACCTTTAACCCATCTAATATTTTGGTAACAATTTTCCATATTTGCACGTGCGATGACGTCACACTAGTCAATGAAAAGTCTATTGTTTCGAGAAAATATATGAAATCTAACAAGAAATGTGTATTTAATGTCAATTTTCAGTATAACCACAAGCGGGTACCAACGCATATTTTAGTATGATGTTTAATATACATAAGCACATATCTCATTTAATTTTTGTGTTGGTACCCGAGTGTGGTCAGTATGAAATCTGCAATCAAAAAATAATTTTAAGGTAGATTTCACGTCAGCGGCCATTTTTTATTGACCGTTTTCATCCGTAATAGACAGAAATAGAAATCGACCATTTAATCTCATCCAAAATAAAGTTGGTTTATCGTAGTTGTTTTGCTACGGGAGTATGGTAAACTTGAACAATTTTTATGAAAAAGTTTTGGAGGTGATTTACTGCATTGAGTCCGACGTGGGGTTTTTTCTAACCCTCAGTGGAATTTCATGTGTTAGGATGCTTTAATATTATTCCGACAATTCACAAAAAGTACAGAAAACAAAAGAAACAACCAAAAGGAAAAATCACGTAATACTATCAAAATCAGATCAGTGGTATCTTAGAAATTAGACATGTAAACGACACATCAGAACTTTCTAATTTTAGTAGTCCCTTTACTTTTTATTATTATTAATTTTTATTATTTTGACTTACCTATAGCTCTTTCACAAAGTGAATTTCCGATAAATTTGATTTATATATAACTTAATTCTACGCTCAATATTCACGTGGCGTTTGCGTAATGGTTAACACGCATAACTGCCGATAACAACATCTGGGACTATTATACTATAGTCAGGATCGAATCACCGATTTTTTTCTGTTTTTTATTGTTGTTTTTTTACAAAATTATTATGCATCATAATAAAATGTTTTTGATGTCCTACATTATTTAATGTTAAAATAATCGTTAAAACAAAATATGAAATGTCCATATGTTATAGCACTTCATTTTGGGTTAACTACTCCGAGCAAACTTTTTTAAAGCATGACAAATAAAATCACTTGATATTTATTATACACTACACAAAATGAAATTCACATGTTCAGATTTTGAGAACTGATTAATGGTTATTTTGATAGATTATCATTATATTAAAGTTTTTCCCCATTTTCCATTATATTACAATTTACATACAGATGCTTATTTAATATCGGAACTTCAGTATTCATTCATTGGAGTGTTAGAATGGAAGTTTAATCTTGACGGATTATTGCAAGTAAATTATGAACTGACCATAATGAGAATAAAAAACACGATTTTCCCGTACAATAAAAAAAAACCACAAACATCATTTTAAAAACTTTGGAACAATATTGATTATTAAATAGCATGTATGAATCTATTGATGCTATACATTCCCCAGTTCTTTAAATTGTGAAATGTTGGGTAACATAATAAGATAGAAATATAGCTGATAATTTTCTAGTACAAATTCTTAATCATTAGTAAAAGTGATCGTTGCTTACCACCAAGTGAACAATTCTTCAGCTATACCATGGCAAGAGCAAGTTAAGTTTATATCAAAATGGTGCTGTCTAGTTTGTTCTAGACTAACACACTTAGTTGGAATTTTTAGTTCCATCTCAATGCTGCGCGGATAGACATGGAGATTCACACATTATCATGATTCCGAGCCAACCAGTTTTTGTTCTAATGATTTACTGTCGTGTGCTTAGCAGAGATGCAACACATACGAATTGTATACAACTTTTAATTACAAAAATAAAAAAGAAATAACGTTAGAGAAATGACGTAAGGAAAACGGATCGTATAATAAAGAATAACATGGCTATCGTTGCCTTGTTTAGTGCCGACTGAAAAAACGTTATATAATGAACTGAAATTGATCACTTTTATACAATTTAAACCATGAAAGTGTTTAGAAAAAACAAAGAACACAACTTATTCTCATAAAGAAATATATATTAACGGTAAACATATGTTCGTATATGACTGAATACTTGTTTTTCAAATCTTAATAGCATATTATACATGTACATTAAAACTCAAAAGCAGAAAAAGGAGAAACTATAAAGTTCAGAAACATAAACCGTTAGAAATGGTAATATATAAGACTTTCTAAATGTTGCATTATTGTGGCCAGAGATTGTTGTGTGGTTACTGTGATGTGCTCGTCACATGGATATTGACTTTCGTAATGACTGGAGTGCAAATCTCACCGACACTAAAAGTTATTTCATGATGACAATGAAGTGAAGCTTCTACTGAAGAATTTAATGCATCTATGACATTGGATTTTTTTTTCGATAAGCATTATTATGTTTGATCACCATTTTCACAAAGAAGTACAAGTATGTACCCTTGTCCATCGATCGGCACGTCCATACGACCGTGCACCCTAGGTTTTGGTTAACTTATGGATATACGTCAGGATCTTGAATATAATAAATGGTATAGTCATGATAGTACATTAATGATATTTTGTATTGGATAATGCCTGATATTGTCCTTGATATGTCATTGTTGCCTCCGTGTTACTCTTAAGCACTGCGGCTAATTATGTAGGAATAGGTTCAATTTTCATTTACTAGATAGGTATGATTAAGCAATGAATTTGGATAAAAAAATACAACAGTATTTACTAATGGTTAGGTCACTGTTAACTGAGAGTTCCAATAAAATGCTGTGTCTTTAAGACTAGACATCAGCAACTAGATATAGCTTAGCAATCATATGCGGGCATTATGATTCCCCGATAGTACATATATTTTGGCCATTGGTTGTCTGTTTTCCCCCACTATAAGATATTGTATATCGGGTATTATTAATTTAAAGAAAAAAAATATCTGAACCTCTAGCCATACAGTGATTTCAGAGGTTTTCATGATTTATTATACACCCGCTCGATGAGAGTCGGGGGGTACATAGGGATCCTCATGTCTGTTCGTCCGTTCGTCTGTTCGTCCGTCAAACTTTTGGTTTCTGGATAATAATTAAAGTACTGCTCAACCATATCTTTTCAAACTTTCACACATTGCTGTGTACCATAAAATACAGGTCAAGTTTGATTACGGTGTATTTCACATTTACAGTTCATAAGTTATGGCCCTTTTTCTCTTAGAAAATAGAAACTTTTTAGGTTTCCGGATGATGCGGAATGATGGCTATTTTTATATTTCCTTACACATTTGAATGATGGGTAAACCTATTTTTGACCATAGTTTTTATTGACAACCAATGGGATGCGGTTTTGTCAGTTATTCTTAGCCTCGAGAATTTCCCGCCATATATTCTTAGCTACAACAACAAAAACAAATACCTCGGGAAATCCCTTGTTTTATATACCGATATTATGTCTAATAAACACTTTCTTGTTTTTTTCTGCAACTTATATATTTAACCATGATAATTCACGTTTTTTTGGAATGTATTTATTTATATTTATGTGTCATATAAGGTTTATTCCGTCATCGTCATGGTAAACAAAGGTCGTTACGACATTACGATTATGGGCGACACTTGGTGGGTTATTATTATCTGCCCTTGCGTAAATGTTTTAGCCTTATGGGAGGAGGTACGAAAGTTGACGTTGGCTTCCCGACTGATTGTTTGTAAAGTTCTCCGATTACAAAATGTGTTTACCTAATAAATTGTGTTTTTGTTATATTGAAGAATAGTTTCTATTTAAATATATTGTATGCATCTAATTATATAGGTCACTAGGGCTTGTAAGCTTCTATTTAATAACATTTTAGTTTAATGCTGCTAACCTCGACCGCGTTTTTATAATAACTAAATATAAATGTTATTGTTAATTAGTAGAAGGAATGTTGACATAAGAACGTTCAATTATTATTGTTGTCTTATTATAGCTGGATACAATAATAATTGTTGTCTTTGACACAGTGTATATTTTAAGCTTTCTTCGTTTTAACCAGAAAGAACAACAACAATATTATGCTATATGATTTCCACGTAAAGACGATTTCCAGTTCGTCTATACTATAATTTGTTTTCTCGGGATTTTGTTTGTTATTTGTATTTATTTACTGGTGTCTAATACGATTCCGTATTGATGGTCGTATGTTTTAACAGAAACCCGACGGGTGTCACTAGTTGGACAGGAACTGATACGGGACCGACCAATTAACATGAATTGGGGAGGGGGGAGGGGTGGGGGGTCTATGTTTTTTTCCTAAAAAAATATTTTGATTCAGAAAATTACCAAACCAATATTCTGCTAAAACCTTTGCAGAAAAAAAAAAATATTTTAATTTGCAAATGCATAGCAAAAATATTGGTTTATCTTCCTGTCCTGGAGAAAATGTTATTATTTTTTAAGTAATAAAATACGCATATTGATATATTACGTTACGATGTTTAACTATTGGTGTTCAAACTCAGTGGCGGACTGGCACACCGGGATACCGAGAAATTTCCCGGTGGACCGCACAGTGATGCCTAAAACCTTTACTTTTTTTGATTACTTTGACTACATTTTGGGAGTAAGTGGGTCCTTTTGACTAGGCCCTTTTACAAGTTTTCCCGGTAAAAAGTGTCGACCTGGTCCGCCACTGTTCACACGACATCATTATTTAAAAGTGTCGACTTACTATTAGGAAATTTGTAATAATGTAGCAGGATACAACGCGTACCCTGTTACAATCCTAATTTATTAGCTGCGGAACAGTAGCTTTTTACGTCCTTGTTTTTTTTGTTTGTTTTTTTTTATATTTGCGGACCATAGAGCTACGGATTTCTCTATAGTAGTACTCTATTTTTTTTTCAACTGGCTGGGCGTGGCTTATAACACGGGTTGACTGATTACAGGAAAGTCCATGTATTTAGGAGTGTCAGGTTACCTGATCAATTTCATTTATACAGCTATATTCAATCGTGCGTTATATTCCTTTTGTATGAATTGATTTCGGTGACACTGCTGAATACAGTTCAATAATGTCAATAACGGGAACCGCCCTGTACATGCACAAAATAAAATCGAATGCTCTCATGTAAATTTAAAGGTCAACTCCGCCCGACCAGTTAAATAAAATAGAGTAATAAACACTTTCGACTGTGCGCAGTGAAAATGTTGCGCCGCTTTTTTGTAAATTTTGTCATGAAATCGGGTGCGAGAACGATCAAACATATATATTTCGTTTCGTTTGATATTTATCTACATTCTTCCATACTTACTTACCTATTTATATTCATTTCCAGCTCATTATCATAACAATTATCTTCGATAGTAACAAAACCCGCCTTCTTCGTCAGCCATCTTGCTTCTCCGATAATCTCGTTTTGGAGATCACGTGATGAATAGCACATGCAAAATGTCACAAAATGTCACAAAACTAGAGGCTAACATGAGCCTATATCGCTCGCCTATCGGAGCATATATAACATTTTGATCTCCCAGAACGTGAATCCAATAGACCAAAATTGAATCTTCATATCACAATGAACGTCACAAGATTTTAACATTATTTTCCCATTACATCCAATATCAATCAACCTTCAATGTTGATGGCCGTTTTAAATGTTGAGTAAGCTAGATCATCAAATGTAAAAAGGGTTCAACCAAATCCAAAGTTTGCTAGTACTGCACAGAATTTTTCAGTTTTTTGTCAGATTTTTTCAAACTTTCTATTTTTAGTAACAGTGGTGGCCATGTTTGATGGAAGTTCGAATCATTAACCATAATACTTAAAGAGGATCACAACTGTATTAATTCTCTAATGTTTAATAGCAATTGGCACTCTACAGGATTTCTATTTTTGCATTTTTGCATTTTTTTGGGGTCAAATGTTATATTTTCAGTAACGGTGGTGGCCATGTTTGATGATGGCTAAAGTTATCAACCATAGTTCTGAAAGGTAATCACAAATGTATCGTTTTCCTGAAGTCTGAAAGCAATTGGCCCTTTTCAGGATTTTTAAGAATTTGTTCATTGAATTTTTTGTCAAATTTTCTTATTTTTATAACAGTGGTGGTCATGTTTGAAGGGGATCACAAATGTATCATTTCAACGAATTTTGGAAGCAATTGCACCTTCACATAATTTCTAAGGATTTTTTAATTCCATTGTTTTGTTGATTTTGTCCCTATGTTCTACTTTTAGAAACGGCAGCAATGTCGGTTGGTCGGCAGGCACATCAGACACACTTCTTAAACAAGACACCATGAGGAGGATTATCTCCAAGTTTGGTTCATAATGATTCATTGGTTTCAGAGAAGAATATTTTTTGAAAAAGTTGACAGACGGATGACAAGCGATGGAAATAACTCACGTGACCTTTAGGTCATGTGAGTTAAAAAAGTATACACTTTCAGATTAATTCATGACTACGATCATACCGCTAATCGAAATAGAAATTTGAATCTGGAAATGCCAAAAGATGACTATTGAGAAACAAAGACTTTAATTTCTGAAAGGAATTACTTTGGTCACCTGACCATCTGAAATGAATTGAGTTTCGGAGAAGTTAAGTAAGAGGTTCGATTTTTGCACTGTAACTTGGAATTAATTTGTTGTACCAGTTAAATAGGCCATGGAGTACTTTATCCATAAATAGTTGGAATGATGCAGGGGATGAACTCAGTCCCATAGGCAGACGAATGAACGTGTAGGTCTCGTAACAAGTGTTAAACGCCGTGAAACGTTGACTGTCATTGACATTTGAAAGAAACCGGAGCTAAGGTCTATGCAACTCACACAATTGGGAGTTCTACTTTAGCAATATTATGTTAGATCTTGTAAATCAGGAATGTTATATCTAAATTCGCCAGTGTGGGAATGTAAGTAACGGAAATCACAGCAAAACCGATACTGTCATGATGTACTACTGGACTTGCTGTAAAACCGGTTTTATACAAGCATTGCTGGACTAGTAACGGGTATATCCTGTTTCAACCACAGCGCTCTCATACCCTGCTCTAATAATTTGTCTAAATGGTCCTAAGAACTTCCTTTTTATTCTGTGTCAACCAGCAAGAGTGCTGATTTTGGCGCTTATAGTCTAGTTTAAGTATAAGTTTGATATTGACTAAATAAGTATATCCCAAATTGGAAAGCTAACAAATACATGTAAATCTATGTGAGTCTTCAAGCAATCTGTTCACCTCCTCTGTTCACTTTCAAATAAATGTGTACTGTTGGAATTGTACAATTTGACATAAATGCTCCATCCTTGTCATCATCTGTACGATCACCAGTATAACTACTATCATTTATAAGAATTTGGCTGTTTACTTGCATGTAATTAACTTGATGGTCATCTAACCTGCTAATAAGACAATCACTATTTGGAGGTTCAAACACTGCAAGAACATGACCTTCAGTAATAACAATACAAGAAGACGTTGGGTTGAACATTTTTAAAAGGTACTATAGTCTCAGAGTGTTCACTGGAACAACAACCTAAAGAGGAGACAGCAGAACTACCAACTTTGACTGGCATACAGAGCAATATTGGTTTTCTATCAGTGCTGCATTCTGTGTCAGAAAAATCTAATGTGTCATCAAAATAAGATTGGTCATTGTTACATGGATGACGGTCCTGTGATAATCTGTGATGTATGGCACCTACTCCTGATTTAAAGCAGGTACATATGGATATGTATTTATATTACTATGACAACATTTCGTTTGAATTTCATCTCTTTCCGGTGTAACATATTTGTTATAATTTCCATGAAACAGTACATGGATAGAGGGTGAAAGAAAAAGTACACATATGGGCTGTTTAAAAAAAATTACCCCATTTCTTTTAACATTGACCATTCTAATATGTGATGATTTAAATTGGATCTGTTTGTATCAGAATATGTATTTTGGTACATAGAACCTTGCTGCAAAATTTCACGGCATTATCTGCTACCACTAAAAAATAGCGTCCAAAAATGTATAAAAAAATGTCAGGAGTGTAACACTTTTAGTGTGACATTTACAAAGATGCATGTACTGCTATGTTGTGTAATTAGAAAACAAATAATTGTACAGTAGAAAAATATTTCTCACCCCTTGGATAAAGTAGTCCATTAATTTAGGTGAAAAAGATTTTTCTATCTTACCCCGGCTCCAGGGTAAGACAAGCTACACGCCGTTTTTCCCGCAAAATTGTTTTCCATTGTTGAATTAAATTGTCGATTTATAGTGTCTTGGCAGTATTTTAAATGTATTTCACAATAAAATACAATGTATTTTATAAATATATTATATAAATGCTACTACAACCGCGATAAATGCCTGTAAAAAAGTTGTTTGACGTTGGTGAAAAAGGAGGTAATTTTGTTTATTTAAGTTAGATACGTTAGTTACCGAACAAGGGAGAGCACTCTATATATTTTCTCGACGTAAACAAATACTGACACGATAGAAAGAGATGAGAAAAAGGGGCAAACATCGTAAAAGGTGTAAGATTTTGTTATTGTATAATCTATCACAAGTTTGTTAACTTTATTATATTGAATCTCTTTAATGCTGTAAAATGAAAATCTTGTTTTATTTTATTACGTGACATTTTGGTCCTGTAATACGGTTCGCAAATTAATGCGCCAAAACTACACAAAAAGTAAACAAACATTGACACGGTAGAAAGGGTGAGAAAAAGAGTCAAACACCGTAAAAGGTGCAAGATAGTAAAATCTGTGACACCCTCGGGTAAGATTTAAATCGTATCAGACTCGGACAAGCCTCGTCCGATACGATTTAAATCTTACCCTCGGGTGTCACAGATTTTACTATCTTGCACCTCTCCCGGTGTTAGACCCTATATATCTTATGGAAAACTTTGATATTTTAGGTAAAATTTCATGCATAATTTATGTATTTTTTTTTTAATTCTGAAGACAGGACCATAGGTAAAATTACCATGTATCAAAAAAATAAAGGTCAATAAAACTGTTTGTGTTGTCTAAAAGTGAAATTATTTAGGTATGTAGCATATTTATCAACAACTGACAATGGTTAATTGTCTCTTTAAGTATCATAGCTGAAACCAGAAGCATCAACATGTCTCTGTGAGCTTTTGCATCAATCCTATGTTCAATAGAAGAACACCTGCGGAATATGTCAGGAGTGTAACATTTAAATTTACAAGGTCATAATTTTAACACAATCTTATTAATTATAATATTTTGTGTTTTAATTTAGTCAACAGTCCTGACAAAGATCATGAGTGACAAGCATAATGATCTGATGACCGCCAGTTCTTTTGTGTGGCCAAAACATCTATGTCAGGAGTGTAACGCTTTTATCCAATTAAATACAAGCACTATTGAACTTACTTTTTAGTCAGATTTAGAAAATTTGGTTGACTGAAACTGACCATCTGTGTCTTGCTGAGGTATTGTAATGCAATTCTATTATATTTGTAGCATTCTATCTCCTTGTTATAATTTATTTAAGCCGCTGGTTGAAAATAATCTATATAATCATGACCACTTCAAAGAGTTTTTCAAAAATGATTAAGACATTCTAGTTTTCACAAAGCAGAAATGAAGGATATAAATATTGGTAATTAAAATATTAAATGTTTTGTGAATAATTGTTTCATTCATTGGAAAATAGCTATGTATTTAACTATCAACATAAAATGTTACACTCCTGACACAAATCCTACTTTTTAGCTATTTCCATCATTTGTCATCCGTCGTAGTAATTTTTTTTGTAAGTCATGTCCCCTGAATCCAATGGGCAGATTGGAACCAAAATTGGTGTGGATGTTCCTTTATATGGTATCTAGTTCAAAACTTTTGCTGTGATTTTGATCAGTCGACAAATATGGCTGCCAATACCGTCATTCTTGTCAATAGACCATAGCTCTAAAATTACCAATCTCATGTCATATCATCAAAATTAAAACAGACAGACGAAAGTTAGGGTGAGTCCTTCCTTCTTCAGCATCAAAAACTACAAGTCTCCATTGAGTTGAACATTTGTTACACTCCTGACCTATTTTTGTACTTACCACCAAACAAAATATTAAAACAATGTGAATAAATAAAACAAATGTGAACTTTTCTGATGTAATAAGAAAGCAAGTGAGAAGTAAATAAATTTAGTAGAATGTATTTTTCAAGTATTTTACTGCCCTAAGTTACTTGATACAGCTGCTTGCGGTCAACTTTAGGTCTTAATATCAAGCAAATTAATATTTCTCTAATAGATAATTGTTAAATTATATGCTGATGGCCTGTTTTATTTATTGGACTCCAATTTCAACACCTATTTCTGTTGAAATATTCACTTTAGTTTATATATAAAAAAATATCTCAGGAGTGTAACAAAATTAGGTAAAAATACATGCGTTTTTCATTTGTCATTTGTCAATAACGCAAAAATGGATAAAGCAATTTCTATGAAATTTTCAGTGAATGAATTAGTATCGTGTATGTGTCTTCAAATGTACTTTTCATATCAGTGTGGACCTTTTTTTAAGAGAAACAGAAACTTTTGTAATGAGAAACCAAAAAATTACTTAAAAAATTGTGAAAATACATTAAATTTTATCTCTAAATTAAAAATATTGGTTAAAAATGATCGAAAATTAATTTTTGAACTTGGTTGTATCAATAAATTAATAATGTACAATAATTTTTAGAATTACTTCTGTTGTAATTTTGTTGAGAAATATTGTTAGTGTTACAAAAATATAGATAAAAAACCATTAATAAAATGTTGCAATTTTTTTTCTTAATTTCTTTCACAAACCGATGATAAATTAGTAAACTTGGACTTATGTGGGTCCTTAAAATTCAATAGGACACCAATTTCCAATTACTTTAATTTTGGTCACCTATGTCACACTTTGGGGTCATTTTTTTTTAAACAGCCCATATATGAGCACAGAGAACTATTTTGATGTGAAAACGATATCGACATTGTCATAAAATGACTATAAATAAAATCTGTAATTTATTCTTCATGAATTAAGTTACATCAAATAGAATATCGATCATAATACAATTAGTGTTTGCAACAGGACGGGTGTCCCATAAGAAGCAGGACATGATTACCATTTGTGATCATATTGTTACAGTAAGAATGATAAAAGTATAATTCCGATGCATAGTTGGTTCGCCAGCAGCTAGGTTCACCCACATTTTTGATCCGGTCCTTTTCTTGTTGCTCCCATTTTAGCTCTGTGATGTGTTTTTTGTTTCTGTTTTTGTGTGTGTCATATGTGCCCATTGTTACGATTATCTCTAGATTTTTCATTCGTGAGTGTCTGTTCGGTTTTCTCTAACGTTTATTGTTAACACTTTTCCTTGTGGTATGCCTAGTTGCATTTCAAATTATTATATACAAACGTCCTACTTCTTATTTATATTGTATGTATGTTGATTTGTTAAATAACAACACTGATTATGAATTGTGAAAAATAGTGAAAAAAAGATTGTATAGCTTTTTTATATTTTATTTATAATGTTCCATTTTTACAGACAATACAGACAGTACAATACATTTACACAACAAGACATTACACACATTATATTGACATTTTTTTCCGATCCGAATATATATATATATATAATATATATATATGAATGTCAGCATATATTCGGAAAACAGACGGGGTATATATTTCAGCCTTCCAAAAAACAATAGAATAACAACATGGTCGACAAAAATATTCACGCTTCACTGAATCAATAGCATAATATTGAATAATAAATGTATATTTACCCAATTCATTGCTGTTTTTACACTCAAAACGGCTGCATGAATAAAACTATATTACTACAGTTCATGAGTTAATTCCGTCACAAAACACCAGATTGATTCATCAAACTCCTAATCCTGACCTATGTTCCACGGCTGTACCATAACAAGCTTGAACATCATGTGCAATAAACAAGCTAAGGCGTGTTAAATGTTGCGCCTTGAACACTTTCGAAGTAACGGAACAACACCAACTTTTTGTTAGACGTTAACATTTTAAAATTATTGCAAACTCGTTTCCTTCATGAGACACATGAAATTTAACGTGACGCATATTTTGACGTCATCATAGAAAGAACGTCATAGGTACGGTAAGGGACATTTAGAAAAAAAATGAAAATAAGACGCAAAATATCTGCGCCTCAGGGAATATATATCATAAGCCGGGAATGTCACATTATATACCCTGTCTGATAGCTGAATAACATATAATATATATGAATTATTTCATATGAAATGACCAGAGCTCCAGATAATTTTATAGTTGATGGATTTATTTCCCCTTATTCTCTGGAAATATGAGTATTGCTTTGTTTATGCTTACTTATCTAAACACTTAATTAAATGATATATAAAAAGGGAATTTTGAATACACTGTTTTGTCTTTTAGAATAACCCATGAATATGATTATATTCTGAAGATTGAAAAGATAATCCTTAAATAACTAATAATTTATGTAAAAATATTTGACAATTTATTCCTTATCTGGAGCACTGTACAATAATCAACAGTTTGACCAGTTTGCTTCATGCTTTGTGATGGTGTCAATAATGCATTTATTTAAAAAAAAAAAAAAAAATTCTACTATTCAATTTGCATTTTAGAATTTCCATAGTTGGCAAAAGATTGGACCGTTTACAGCAGTGGATGTACTACTTAGTAAAATGTAATATGAAGTGAATAATCTTCAATATAAATTCCTCAATATTTGTGTTAAATACTATATATTTTATATATATCTCAATAAATGTTTAAATAGTTTCATCTAGCAAAACCGTAATTTGTTGCCAAATTGTCCTTACTATTGGGCATAACCATATATACTGTAATATAGAGTCTGTGGCATTATTACAGAAGTTACACTGTAAGCTTTATTTGTATTATTATATATATTGTATTGAGCAATATTACAAGAAAACCAGATGTTAGTTACAGATTTAAAAGTGATCACTCTTTTTTGTCACTTGACAAACAACAATTAAAAAGAGATCAATGATTTCATCAACTTAGCAAATCCCGTCTTCTTGATAATAACTATAATCAGTCAGGCTACAGAGGCTAAACATTCTCCAAATGTCTTTCTTTCTATAAACGTTTGAGTCATTCTCTATTTTGCGCCAACACTGGACCCCTCCACC
>MJUT01045928.1:298914-312488 GCA_002080005.1 Gigantidas platifrons | reverse complement strand
AAAAAAAAAAAAAAAAAAAAAAAAAAAGCACTGTTCAAACATCACTTTTGTTAAAAAGACAAAAAATGCCCGATGTTCAGTATACATAATCTCATTTTAGTACTCCAGTTTTGTTACACAAATAAAAATGTTTATGGTATGCAATTTAAGTCACACAATTTCATGAAATTGTCAGTGATGTTATCATCTATGTCCATGTTACCATTTAGTTACCATTATTATATTATATTCAGAGGGCATTACGTAAACTTGGTGTAATGGCATTTATTTGGATATTAACAAATTATGTAGAGGTTACTTAACATTTAAAGGCATATTGTCTACGATTTTTTTGAAAATTTGTAATTGTCCATCAATTATTTGTTTAAGCTATCGTTAAACAGTTATGCTTCAAAATATACGATTAGTGTTCCTTTTTTGATAATAAAGACCCAAACTATCGTTATCAGAATTATTGTCCAGGATGACAAAAAATTCAAAGTGAAAGTAACAGCGCCACCTATAAAAACGGAAGTTTGGAATTATCGGGGGTTTAGCTTTGAGGTAAGGAAAATACTGTTAAGATTCAAACACTTCATGATTGTCACGCTCGTTTAATGTTGTTTGAATCTTAACGTTTCGTAGCGTATTCACCAATAATTCGGTGTTTAATCTTCATTGCATGAAGGTCAGTACGGAAAACAACAATAATTTTGGGTATGAAAAATTACAAATGTGGTAGACAATATACCTTTAAAATAACACAAAATATGTTACCATCCCAAAAAACAAAATTGGTGATTATTTCTGTAGCTTGATTATCTTTGAAAGTAGCATGATATATACAATTATTTGTTTTCTATATTCTCTAAAAGAAAAATCTCGATAAGGTAAACTATAATCCCAGAATAAATCATATAAACTATTGACATTCTTTACGTTACCTGGGAAATGAAGTAAGATGGCAATTTCGTGTATCAGAGAAAAGAGTAAAATCAAATTATTATTCTTATATGCATATTTGTTAAATCACTTCACAGAAACACGGAGCTAAATTCTTTAAATGGTTTGTTTATTTCCATTTTCAAAGCTTGGTAATTATCATCAGTGACATACACTGGTTCATGACCTGATTCCACCTTGAATTTATAGAAAATCGACTTGAGTTTAAGGTTGCATATTTTGTCAGATTTATCTATAAGCTTATACAAGTGTTTTATATTCACTGAATAAAAAATCTGAGACATCAAATATGTTTTTATTTGTTATTTGAAATTCCTCCAATTTTTGATAATGACCCATATATATGTTGTAAGGTTATAGTCTAATTTATACAGAAGACGTATATGAAGGACGAATTTAAATGCAAATTATTTCATACCGTTCTTCATAAAACTATGTATCAAATTACCTCCCTTTATTTGCAATATAGACGCTATAAGTATGTAAATCAAAGCACAGAGAGCCGGGCTAACCTTTCAAACTCAATGTGAAAGCCTTGAAATAAAAAAAAATGGGTGTTGGAAATAAGATTTACGCTTTGCCAACAGGAGACATGTTCAAGTAGTCCTTTAGCAGCCATGTTTGTGATGAATCAACACCAAATTCAATAAATTGTCAATATGTAAATGTTATTCACTATACGCTACTGTTTATAGCCATGTTGAATATCCGTCCAAACATACAAAAATCTTATAGCATTCAACAAACATATATCATCTTCATATTTCCATGCCATGGCAGTTAGACAAATCATTACATTTAAATATTAATTATTTTTGATATACTGTGGCACCTTGATGTTTCAGATGTGATTGATAAGGTATGATACATAAATATAAGAGAATAAACGCAACTTAATGTTTTCACTTAAGAACGGAAAAGCTGTAAAAAATAAGTTTGCAAGTCAACATTTTTGGTACCCAATATTGGTTAATTTAAAAAAAAAAAAAAATACTTAGCATATCATAACAGATATCAATTACTATGAAAATAGCATCAAAGCAGTAAATTAATAATAATCAATGAATAATAGCCAAATTAATAGTACAATTGACAACATGGGTCAGACATTTTCAGTTGGAATATCTGAATTATCTTTTGCCATTAGTTATTTGAAAAACCTGAATTATGACCTTATTCTGAAATAATAGTGAAAGGAATAAACTGTCGCATTAATTATATATTATTATATGGCATTTTTCATATTACATGTCATATCAACCCGAGACCTCCATATTAGCCCAAGGGCCAAAGGCCCGAGGGCTAATATGGGTCTAGGGTTGATATGGCATGTAATATGAAAAATGCCATATCATAACCTATTTATCATATACAGACTGTGGACAAAAGTATTCGTACGATTCCAATATTCCCTATATATTCCATGTCCGATTTTGATTATTTATGTATCAATAAAACATAATTTAATGTACGTATTTTTACTCTATAATTTCAAAATTATTTTCTATGATAAAAACATTTTGAGAATATACACAAGTTAAATACAACTGAATTCATTCATTTTTTTTTCGAAACAAAATGCAATGACAATTTTTTCTGACAGATTATTTAGGTCAATGCGTCTTTCAATTTCAATTTCAAATATTTTATTGATTTAAATCAAAAGGATTGGATAACAGGCTACGTCTATATATATCCTCTCCAGTAACAAGATGGAAACAAATATAAACAAGAACGTCAAATATATACAGTATACTAACAACATAGCAGTCCACCAATAGTGCATTCATTTCAATATAAAACCATCTAGATTCTCTAATTGTCTGATTAACTCTTAATTATTATGTATTCTGAATATTATGATAAAATAGTCTATAATATATAAATGTACTATTGGTGGAGTGGTATGTTTTATAATTAATAAAATAATTTAAGTTTATTGGAATAATAAATTTAGTCAGATCAGGTATTCCACCAAACACAAATTTAGTCTAAGTATTCATATTTAATTCTGATGAAAACTTGTTAATGAAACTATTTATAGGCAAAATGTAAAAAGTATATTAGAACATATTTGGATTATCAATTGATTTGAAGAAATAATAATTGTAAAATTTTAAGAAAATAATAATACATGTATACTGGTTTGAAGGTTGTAAGTCAGAAAGAGCAACATGAGCAACAATTTGGTGGAATGACAGATCAACAATACCATGAAGATTATGATAGGAACAGTAAATAGTACATGTACATCTGTTATAATACTCAGTCTCATGTATAAATATATATAAATATAAATGTTATAATGGTTACACACATAAGGTAATCCTATTCAAATCTTTTTGTTTCAGCTATATATTGTAGTACAGTATTTGTTATATTTATATTTTCCTCTGGAGACAGGTAATCGGAACCACAAAGTAGAAAGTCAAGATTGGGTAATTGATGAAAATTCCTGAGATCATGAAATAACTTAGCACGTTCTCTAACATAAAGTGGAAAGACATAAAAATAATGATAACTATTCTCAGTGTCATCTCCACATGCACACACAGACAGCTCTCAGACAAGTGTGACCGGAATAGATGATGTTTTAAATTACTAACTTCATTGCGAAGTTGACAATAAATAATATTAAACTTACGAGGACCCGCGGAATAGTGACTGGGAGGCTTATTAAGATCATAATTAAGTTTTCTCTTGAATATAGAGAGTGACGTCATATTTTGTGTTTCCTGGTCCAAGTTGTTCCATAAATCTAAAGCACTCGGGAAAAAACTATGTTTATATGATTGAGTATTGGACCTAGGAATATTAAAAAATCTCGGGTTCCTGAGACGATGATTTTCCTCAGTATTAATATAAGCCTTAACATGCTCTGATACATAACTTGGAAGGAACCCATTCAGGGATTAATACACAAAGATAAGCTTTTGTTTCTTGTGTCTTTCCCTAAGTGAGTCCCATCCTAGTTCGTTATAAAGTTTTAATCTAGATGTGCCTCTTCGCATACCAGTCATTATCCTAGCAGCCTCATATTGCACAGATTCAATTAGGTCCGATTCTTGATTCGTACAATTATCCCATATTAAGTTTCCGTATTCCAAAATGGGTCTAATGAACCAAAAATAAAGTTTTTCGAGATAATTTCTATCAAGGCTATGCTTGAGCATACGTAAGATATTTAACCGAGAACAGGCTGTCGAGCAAATTTCATTTACATGGTCTTTCCATACACCCTTTGAATTAAGGTTCAAACCAAGATGTTTGTGCACCAAAGTATTTTCTAAGGCATTATCATTAAGATACAGAGTTGGAATGTTGACGTCCTGCTTTCTCGTAAACAACATTGATTTGGTCTTGGTAGAGTTAAATGTTACTCCCCAGTCAGATGACCAAGAATAGAGGCTATCAAGATCTGAATTAAGTGATTCGGCAGCTGTTTCATGATTGTCAACAATACAGTAGAGCGAAGTATCATCTGCAAATATTTTATTTGATTAGAGACAACATCCACTATATCATTGACAAACAATAAAACCAGATACGGGCCCAATGTCCCTGTGGGACACCAGCATTGATGGAATTCCACGTAGAATTGTATCCATCCATAAATGCATCTTTCTTCATATTTGTGAGAGCTGATCGTGATGCAATGTCATATTATATCTATGTTTTTATTATATGTATTTAGAGTCATAATTCTTATACAGTTACACTTTTAATACAACACAAGATGATTCAATCTTGGGTTCATAAAGGAGTGTCATCATTCGTTGCATAACGAGCATTTTCCAGGTTTTCTTCGTAATCCATTTTGACAGTAACAGTCGACGGAAGTAAACAACGATACATTAATAACGAAAACTGATCGGACCGCAAAACGTGAATTTTGGAAGGAAAACATATTTTTTCCCAAATGAAAGACAAAATAAATTGTGAAAAACTAAATAAAATGTACTCGATTTGATGCAAAATTTCGGCCGCCATTTTGAAAAATCCATATCTTACCCGCCATGTAATACGGCACACATTATTACACCCCCATGTAATACGGATCAGGTTATTACACCCCCTGGAGATATGAATTGTGGCATTTCGAATTTATGACATATGCAAAATTAAACATATCTTGAGCAAGTATATGATAAGTAAACTTATTACATATTATACACATGTAAATAA
The DNA here is from genome assembly GCA_002080005.1 of Gigantidas platifrons. Lineage (NCBI taxonomy): Eukaryota > Metazoa > Mollusca > Bivalvia > Mytilida > Modiolidae > Gigantidas > Gigantidas platifrons. The sequence continues at coordinate 307,361 of MJUT01045928.1, read as the reverse complement.
CACACAAGTGTGTAAAATTTATCTAAAAATGTCGAAGGTATGATTCACATAAATGCATAGATAACGGTAAATTCAGTTAGCCAGGTATACAACAGAGAAATTGGTTAGGATTATGGGTGTTTAACGACACTTTCAACAATAGTTCAGTTATATCGCGGAGATCAGATTGTTTACTGGAGGAAGCCGGAGTATCCGGAGAACACAACCAACATGTCGTATGTCACTGACAAATTATATCACATAATGTTGTATCGAGTACACCTCGCCACGACCGGGATTGGAACTCACAACTTCAGTGGTGATAATCACTGATTGCTATTTCTTCGTATTATTATAAGTGTAACACAAATCTTAAAAAGTAATTATACCTTGTAATCAGGAATTAATTTTTTTTTTCAAAGTAATTAGAAATTACAAAGATTATAAAGAACACAAAGTGTCAAACTCCATCATTCGTTTTGCATTATGCATCTTACGAGCAACTTTAGAGAGCACTAAGTACTAAACCTCTACAAAGGACTACAAACGGCACTACGGAACTATATACACCATTATTCCTTCTTCACTTGATAAAATGTTTGGTTGATATCCAATGGAGATTTACCATGTGACAGTCGATTTTATGACAACATCATATGTATTGAACATAAAATTATCTGATAAATTCAATACAAAGTTTTTTATTGTCAAGATTAGCAATGTCGATTTGATTGATCTGGCGGAAACTTTTCTTAGATCGAATTCCAGACCTACAAAGCTAGATGATAGATACGAGTGGATCGGAAAGTGTAGATCAAACGGAAGGGTAAAGGCGGTCTAGGGATGTGTATCAGTAACAGAGTTACTATTTTAGACGATAATCTGATGAAAAGCAGAGACGATCACTTTAAACGTTTCTGGATGTTATTAAAGATTAACGGAGTCAAAACAGCTTTAGGCGTGACTTATTTCCCAAACGATGGAACTGATAAATTGAAAACTGATGAACTTTTTCATGAATTACTTGAAAATGTTTCCCAGTTTTCTTCTTTGGGTTATGAAGTCATTTGTATGGGTGAATTTAACGGTAAATGTGCTACAAAATGCATCCTTTCCGAAGAAATACCATCATATAACGGAAAGCGATTGTTACAATTTATTGAAGCTAGTCAACTTTTGGCGAATTCTTTTAACTTTTTGGGTTGTTCACTCGTACTCAGAGCAATCAGAGGTCAAGCTTAGATTACGCACTGATATATAGTAATTAAAAAAAATGGGTTTCATCGGTATTTATCGACGAAGAGGGAAATTAATATATATATATGTACAGATTAATACATGGGCATTTCCATATTGGCCTGGTTATCATCCCGAGATATTACATACTTCCGACATCTAGAAAAGATACACCCATATTGGCCCGGGCCGATATGGAAATGATCTTGTAGTAATCCAATAACCGGTTATTTTCCCGGGGTGTGAAAATATGGACAGTTTACTTCCGGTCATATTGGTCATATAAAAATGCCTTTATTTTAACTAAGTATGTAATATATATATACATATATAAAATGGACGTATAATCACTCTTCATTTCAGACATGGTGACACAGACTAATTTATACTTTTAGTTTGTATTATTTGATGTAATCTAACATATCTTATCATATTAGAAACTAGGAAGACATTTTCTTCACATTTTGATTTGTATTTGTATGTAATTTAAACTTAAATTGAACAGGGCAAACACTGATTCATCCTTAGAATACACATTTACGCAGCATATTAGCTGCGGTCCCGTAGCTCTTATTGTGTTTTAGTGACCATAGAGCTACGAATTTCATCCGTTTAAAAACTTGCAGAATTGCGACTCCAACTGAGGTTGGGAATTGCGGGTACTATAATGATTTAACTGTGATTCATTCAGCGCTGGGCATTTTCATAATTGACGAATGCATTTTAATTTGGACGATTATTTTTTAGAACAATTCGCCACTTAAAATTGTCTGAAAAACATAAAATTTATCATTAATCTCTAACTTGACATGTTTATGACCATTGGTCTCTATAAACACGGCAATGGACCTCCTTTGTTAACAAAAGGTCATAAGGAGCATTTTAATCGACACAAAGGACCTACATATTAAACGGCGATGGACAATTTAGCGCTTTGGTAGGACGTGACAATTTAGCGACAGATCATAGGACAATTTAGCGTCGACAAAGTGGACAATTTAGCGACAGACCATAGGACATAGCGCCAGATTTTTAACCCATTTTAGCGCAAATAGGAAAAGGAATAGCCCAATTTAGCTGTGACTTTAACGTTTTATCTACACGATATCAATAGCCATCACCTATTAAACTTATTTTGCCTTGGTCAGTCTCAGTCAGTTGGAGCTCCATGCCGTTGACCAGTCATTTCGAGAGTGAATTTCAAATAAACTATTCACTATTTATATATACATAAAGATGTCGGCGCTAAATTGTCCACACAATTTTTTTTTCCGCGGCGCTAAATTGTCCATCGCCCATATTAAATACTAAGTATGAATTTTTTTGTTAAGCCTTTAATAAAGTTTATTTTGTCACAACTTAAAAGATGTTGAATGGTAATGAAGAAAAAGTGTATCTGCATATACCCGAATATACGGAATATGTTGTGCTATGTAAAAATATACAGCATTATCGAATTTGTACTGTTTATTATATATCGTATTTGTGTTGTGTGTGTTACACTATCATTCTTTACTACAGACTTACTGTTTCTAATATTATGTATTTTATAAAAAATCTGAAATGTTTTTACACCACACATATTCATTAGCGTATCGTAAAGACCAAAAATTATATATTACAATTATCGAATGTTTAAGACGAGTTAGAAGATACCAAAGGGGTTATCAGAATCCGTATATCGAAGAACAGACAACACAATGGCCAAAAGAAATAGTACAAACGGACAAAGGTGTGAAACCTATAATTAATTTCTTTAGCATTTTCTACTAAATTTGTGTTTTTTTCGAGCCCGCCTGGCTATTTTATCTGAAGTTTAACCATATATTTTCTGAAGCGTACATTATTCCTCTACGTTCTGTGAAAATATCAGGGGATGTTTAAAGTCTTGCAGTGAAATGCCAGGCTATGGAAAACACCTACTCTAAAAATAGCTCGGTCATTCCCGGGAAATTCAATATTTATAGGTCATGCATCAAATCTCCATATAGGTAATAAAATACAACTAAATGCCTCAAATTTGGGATAAAAAAAATCCTTATATATCTAGCTCACTAAAACAACAGTATGTGGATAGACATGTCGCTCCACTCGAAGACATAAAAAAAAATCCATCCACAAATGTAAGATTATATTAATTTAACCGCTATACACATATAAGACCACAATGAAGAAATGAGGATCGGTAAAGATCCGAATATATTTATACACGTATATTATTCAAGTATTTGAATATTCATTATTTGGAAACATTTCGGATGGGAAGAATGATGGACACTTGGTGACGACAGGATAGGGATAGTTTTCTTGTGCAAGTAGGAATCAAATTCAACTTTTCAGAATGCATTTTCATATTCGATCTCGTTTTTGGTTTTTATTGATCTGGACAAAAATCGAGACAAAATACGGAAACCTTTCTAATTGACAGTTGATTTTTTTTTATTATGGAAGACGGTAGTATTGTGACATTTCTCTTGTGTAAGTAGCAGTTCAACTATTTGATTATTCATTATTTGAAAAAATTTCGATGGGAAGACTGAATGATGGACGGACGAATGGACAGTTTTCCCCCCTTTATTTTGAATTTTGATTTTTATAAAAACACAAGCCAGTGCCAATTTGTACATTTCCTTTCACAGTTCTTTGATTGTTTTTGGCATTTTTACATAATGTTTTTGTAAGTATTTTTGTTATTGTCTCTGTTTTTCAGTTTCAATGTATATGAAAACCTTATCTTTTAGTAATGAATCTTAGTACATGTATTGTATTGTTTGTTAAAGGGGCAATAGCTACGATTTTGACTAAAAAAATTATATACTTTGGAAATTGGTAAATAGCTTCAAAATGATGAAATAAAGGTAAATATTTCACATTAAACAGCTTATCGAACCACTTTCCGCCTTTTGAGAACGAAAATTACCATCGATTACTTATTTGCTTGCAAGCAAATACTTTGACCTCGCTTTTTTCCGTATGCAATTGACCTTACTAATGACAGGTAAAAACGAATAATTTGTATTTTGTCGCTTATTAACTGCCAACTTGCATGGTTATTTGTCCGTAATTAATACCGACTAAAAGCAGATTCACAAAAAATAAGAAATAAGTGCATTGTTGTACTGATTTAATGACGATTCCACAAACTCCGTGAACAATGTCGATAATTAATAAGACGACGTCCATTTCTTGGTCGATCTGAAAACACGAGCAGTTGCGCGATGCGCGTACATTTCATAACATTTATAAGTTACAGACACACGTTTTATTAAGGCATCATTCATATCTAATAGTTTTTATGGGTAACACAAATTTACGATTTGGTAGATAATTCCCCTTGAAGTACTGATATCCATACAACTTAAATAACGGTTAATTAACGAATGTTGGACGTTACACTTTGATAGAGTTATATTTAAGTACTATATATACCATGGATCTTACGAATGAACTTATTGAAACCAACGAATCCGAAGGAGGAGTTGGTTGAAATAAGTTCATGAGTAAGATCCATGGTATATATGGTTTGTAACAGAAATCAATAATGGGTGCTTTCTTCGAGGTCCGCAAAATCATGGAATAACATCAAGATCTTGATGCTATTCCATGATTTTTATGTTAGACCATGGTTTGTAAGAGTTCACCATTTTTAAATTGATTACTGCATAAAAACATCAAAGGAAAAATGCGTATTTATGATACAAGTCGTAGATAAGTTCTTGTGGTTTAGGGTTCTCTTACTTGTACTTGTGCAAGTAAGATCGATGGATAAAGTTGAATTTTTATTTAATTTACAAAGTATTTGATTTATGAAGTAGGATGTTTGATTAAAGATTCAGAACATCAGAATTTAAAAGTATGGGTTTCTGATCCTATTTCATATGAACTGAGAACTATAATAAGGAAAATTGCATAAACTTTAGTAGTGGAGTTTAATAAAATAAAATAAGAGTACTCCGAGATTAGGATGTTAGATTGCAATAAATCAGTAGTAAAACTTCATTGCGAGATTTATTAAATGTCCTATGCATAGGTGGATGAGATATGTTAAGCGAAGTTAGATTTTTAAATAAAATTTATGGAACTTCCGAAATAAGTAGGGGTATCCAAACTAACTTACGCTAATGGAGATAATAACTTTTTTACACACCGGTGATGAAGAAATCCAATATAGTGCTTCCCAGATGTAAGATGCTTAAAGTTTCCCGGATGTACGAAAGGTTTCGACCAACGTTGCCAACTAAAAGACCACATGGTTCACCACCACCGACAGTTCGATGCGGAACATGTACCTAGCTCAACGTTCTTGGAGAGAATTCGTAATAAAAGATTTAAAGATCCTGGCATGGTGAGGCCGCGTAAATTATCAAAAATAGACACTACTGCTAGGGACAAGGCAGCTGCGCAGAGGAAGAATACGGCAGAAGAAGGACACATTGTAATTAATTATTTAGATGAGACACCTGAATATTCTGTTTGGAAATTGACTTCAATGATAATTCTTCCAAAGTTGTAACAAGATGGTAATTTTCATTATTTCGGATATTGTGGACATTTTGGACATTTTCTTAAATTTATAAATTGAAAACCTGTATTTTTCTTATATTAATTATCTTTAATTGTATTAGTTTTGTTAATTTAGAACAAACGTTTTTTTTTAATAACTTTGTTCTGAGGGGGGAGGAGTGTAACGGGCATGCTCGGTTTGTGTTTAAATTATCTCCCTTTTTGAAACCTAGTTTTCAAAAGTAGACATTTATTTTTATGTTGATGTGTTTTATTGATATATTTTGTAACTATAGGGCTGTTTGTAATATGTTTATCGTATTTGGACATTGACAACCTTCTTCAAATGAAAGGAGTAGGTATGATAAGGGTCGATTTTGGCCCAATCTCAGAAACTGTTTGTATAGATATATTATTAAACACAATCATTGAAAGGTAAGTGAAATACATTTTTGGATGATTTCACTTTGTCCTTTGTTGCTTAGCAACGTAAATGGAGGAGAGTCCAATTAATCATTGGAAATTCAACTTCTAGTGGTTTTATTTCAGATATCCTTCATCGTCAACAAAATGTAATATTATGTGTATGTCCACTCTACAAATGATATTCCAATGCTCTAAGGTAGCATATATTATTTTTGCGTTGTTATGTCACAATAGCAACGGTTTTGTTAACATTAAATTAGCCTATATTATTGCAATTAAAGGTTGAATTTTGACATCTGCGATCTTTTGACCTTATTATTTGGCTAAGCGGTACTTTTTTGTCAAGTTGTTCGCTCTACAAATGTCATTTCATATTTCAAAAGTACATTTTGATATTTTTATTCATAGTTATGCCCCATTCCTTAGCAACGGGATCTCATGGACCTTTCATTTAATAAATACGAAATTTTCTACAACGACATTTTATTAGACACAGCTTATCATTTACTAACCAGTATATATTATAGGTATTCCTTAGACTCTACAATGTCCCTAGTAACCAAATATTACCCCTAGCAACCACAGAAATACGTCAATTCCGAGCTCTGTAAATTGCTTTTTTTATCTTTTTATAACCGAATGTTGATCTTTTAATTTTTAAATCATAAGAGGAAATAATTCTCAATACATATAATCCTAAAAGGAACCAGGACAACCGCGTAAAATGGTAAAGCTGAGCTGCAATGGCAGATAAGAACATGATCCATGTTGAATACAACAGATTAAAATGTGTCCATGGACACGGATGCCATACCACTCTAACTGAAAAACCCTTCACCCCAAAAGCGAGTTTACCTGTCATTGGTTGCTATAAACAACGTAAATCTATATATCAAATCAATAGGTTGAGACTTTAAACTTATGGCACTAATATATCGTTCTGACGCGTAACACTTATACATCAAACAGAAGAGAGAAAAAAATAACAAATTAACATAGGCCTTTAGATGTAAAATCTTCGGTCCTGGTGGTTGCACATTCGTCATGATGAGACGCTGTGTTTCTTTTATGTACAATGAAATTCAGTTAAAAACATATACATTATGAGCTAGAAATAGCAAAACATTTTAACAGGGGGAAAAATCAGTAGAAGGGAGTCAAAAATAAAATATCACAATACAATGTACATAATTAATTTGATTATAACTACAAACATTAAAAAGCTAAGACACAATAATAATCAAATAAATCATGAAAATCTAAGCCATCACTGTATGGCTAGATGTACAGATCATAATGTTTGTTTCCATAATATATTATGGCAGAAATACAACATCTGATAGTGACTCTACCATATATTATTTATGGACTAACGTGACTCTACCATATATCATTAATGGTCTAACGAGACTCTACCATGCATCATTTATGGACTAACGAGACTCTACCATCTATCATTAATGGTCTAATGCGACTCTACCATACATCATTAATGGACTAATGTGACTCTACCATCTATCAGTAATGGTCTAATGTGACTCTACCATACATCATTAATGGACTAACGTGATTCTACCATCTATCATTAATGGACTAACGAGACTCTACCATCTATCATCAATGGACTAACGAGACTCTACCATCTATCATTAATTGACTAAAGAGACTCTACCATCTATCATTAATGGTCTAATGAGACTCTACCATCTATCATTAATGGACTAACATGGCTCTACCATCTATCATTAATGGACTAACGAGACTCTACCATCTATCATCAATGGACTAACGAGACTCTACCATCTATCATTAATGGACTAACGAGACTCTACCATCTATCATCAATGGACTAACGAAACTCTACCATCTATCATCAATGGACTAACGAGACTCTACCATCTATCATTAATGGACTAACGAGACTCTACCATCTATCATTAATGGACTAACGAGACTCTACCGTATATCATCAATGGACTAACGAGATTCTACCATCTATCATTAATGGTCTAACGAGACTCTACCATACATCATTAATGGTCTAACGAGACTCTACCATCTATCATTAATCGTCTAACGAGACTCTACCATCTATCATTAATGGACTAACGAGACTCTACCATCTATCATTAATGGACTAACGAGACTCTACCATATAACATTAATGGTCTAACGAGACTCTACCATACATCATTAATGGTCTAACGAGACTCTACCATCTATCGTTAATGGTCTAACGAGACTCTACCATCTATTATTAATGGACTAACGAGACTCTACCATCTATCATTAATGGTCTAACG
>MJUT01045928.1:269961-298603 GCA_002080005.1 Gigantidas platifrons | reverse complement strand
CATTAATGGTCTAACGAGACTCTACCATACATCATTAATGGTATAACGAGACTCTACCATCTATCATTAATGGACTAACGAGACACTACCATATAACATTAATGATCTAACGAGACTCTACCATACATCATTAATGGTATAACGAGACTCTACCATCTATCATTAATGGTCTAACGAGACTCTACCATATATCATTAATGGTCTAACGAGACTCTACCATCTAACATTAATGGACTAACGAGACTCTACCATCTATCATTAATGGACTAGCGAGACTCTACCATATATCATTAATGGACTAACGAGACTCTACCATCTAACATTAATGGTCTAATGAGACTCTACCATATATCATTAATGGACTAATGAGACTCTACAATGTATCATTAATGGACTAACGAGACTCTACTATATATCATTAATTGTCTAATGTGACTCATTAATGGACTAACGTTTTTCTGAACTTTATAATTTCTTCTTTTATCAAGTTATTTAGATACTGGTAGTGGCAATGAAGCCAGATGGTACTTTTGAGTTTTAATGTACATGTTTATGCTATAAAGATTTGAATAAAAATACTCGGCCATATACGAACACGATATGTTTACCATAAATATATGATATATTTCTTTTGAGAATAAGTCGGGTTCTTTGTTTTTTTTAACACTTGTATGATTTTAAATTGTATAAAAGAGATAAATTTAAGTTCATTATTTCAGATTGTTTTCAGTCAGCACTAAAGAAGGCAATATATTGGTATATTGGTTACCATCCTCTCCCGGATTTGTAAATTACACAAAAAGATGAGTTTTACTTGCAGCCGCAAGTGATAAAGATTACCAGTTACTTGCTAATGATCGGTGGTTCTCTACGGGTACTCTGGCTTTTTCAACCACTAAAACTTGTCTCCCTGATATAGCTGAAATATTGCTGAAAGTGGCATTACGCACTATCAAATCAAATCAATAATTTAAGGAACTGTGAACTTATAGCGTCAACAGATTCATACATGCTATTTTATAATCATTATTGTTCGGCAATGTTTTAGCAATGATGTCTTGTGTTTTTAATATTGGGGAAAGTCCTGTTTTTTTAATTCTCATTGTGGTCAGTTCATAGTTTACCTGCAATCATCCTGCAAGATTAAACTTACATTCTAACACTCCAATGAATGGATACTGAAGTTAGGAAATTAAATAAGTATATGTAAATTGTAAAAATTGGAAATTAGAAAAAAAAAACAACCTTAATATAATGACAATCTATCAAAATAATCATTATTCAGTTCTCAAAAACGAACATATGAATTACATTTTGTATCTGTATCTAAGTTATCTTATTTGTCATGTTTTAGAAAAATATCTGTTTACTAGATGAGTAGTTAACCCAAAATGAAGTGTTATTATTCGATGGTCAAATATCTATGGACATTTGATATTTTGTTTTGACATTTAAAATAATGTCAGCACATCAAAAATGTTTTCTTATGAAGCATAATAATTTTGTTGAAAAAAAAAATGGTAGATTCGAACTCACGATGTTGGCAGCGTCAGTCTGAGGCGTTAACGATAACGCCACCGCAACGCCAATCTCAAAATGGTAAAATTAAGTTTTATATAAATCAACTTTTCTTTAGTACATTTGGAATTCACCTGGCTAGTCAGATTATCTTAAAAATTAATTCGTTGAACATGCAGAGGAGAGATCGGAACTCTATTTTTCGAAGGCCCTTTACTTTTACTTTTCATTATTTTGACAAATATAAATTATTTAGCTCTTTCGCCAAGTGAACTCCGAATAATATTGATTTTTTTCTTTTTGGTTGCCTGTTTTGTTTTGCTTTTTTTTTAGTTCTTTTTGTGAATTATGGGGATAGCATTAAGCTACTTTATATATAGTAACACCTGAAATTCCACTAAGGGTTAGAAAAAAAAACCGTCGATGCACAATCAGGTCGGCAGTAAATCACCTCCAAAATTTTGCTTTTTCCTAAAATTTGTTCAAATGATAAATTTATATTACTCCCGCAGTACAACAATTATGATAACCAACTTTATTTTAGATGAGATTAAAAGGTCGATTTCTATTTATGTCTATTACGGAGGAAAATGGTCACTAAAATATGGCTGCTCACGCGAAATCGACCTCAAAATTATTTTTTTGTTTACCGTCGTTCATACCCTCCCCACTCGGGTACCAACGAACAAATTAAATGAGATACATGTTTATTTATAATAAACATCATACTAAAATATGTTGTTGGTACCTGCTTGGGGAGATATTGAAAATTGACATTAAACACACATTTCTCGTTAGATTTCATATATTTTCTCGAAACCATAGACTTTTCATTGACTAGTCTGACGTCATCGCACGTGCAAATATGGAAAATTATTACCAAAATATTAGATGGGTTAAAGGTCTTATAAAATCAACAAGCAATGAAAGCTATACGTTTCATTTATAATTTGCCAATTGTTTAGGCCAATTTCGGCCCTTATCATACCTACTCCTTGGAGCGGGTGTGATAAGGGTCAATGTTGGCCCAATCTCAGAAACTGTTTATATAGATATAATATTAAACACAATCATTAAAAAGTAAGAAAAATACATTTTTGGATGCTTTCACATTGTCCTTTGTTGCTTAGCAACATAAATGGAGGAGGGGTCAATTAATCATTGGAAATTCAAATATGGTGGTTTCATTTTACATATCTTGCATAGTCTTTTCGAAAAAATGTTATATTCTGTGTATGTACACTCAACAAATGATATTTCAATACTCTAAAGTAGCATGTGTATTTTTGTGTAGTTTTGTCACCCTAGCAACGGTTTTGTAAATATTAAAGTAGCCTACAGTATTGCAATTAAAGGTTGAATTTGGACATCTACGATCTTTTGACTTGATTGATTGATTGATTGATTGATTGATGTTTAACGTCCAGAAAGCAATTTCTCAGCTATATTCAGGACGAGAACATGTTTACAATAAATCAATATGTAGATTGAAAACGGGGGACGGACAGACCAATGGGCAAAACAATTTAAACGCCACGGGACTCAACACAAGGAAAGGCGATGGGTATGGACGGAGCATTTAGCCAGTGCAACAGGTCTCCCATAGACCTCTCATCATGAGCATAATATTCATAATGAGCTGTTACACTGGATTCCTCAACGTATGAAAAGGGTGGAAATCTTTCAACACGGGACCTCGGTTTTATTTACGTCTCATTCGAAAGACGGGTTGGTTATGAATTTATACATCCCGCACAACCGACGGACACCCCTTCAAGACGAAGAAGCTCTCGGTTCCATTTCTATACCACGGGGTTCCCGCGGGGTTGCCTCTAAAACGGAGAAACCTGGTGCATATTCTACCCCCGGCACACCCTCTGGGAGGGGGTGTATTTGACTTGATATTTAACTAAGCGGTACATTTTTGTCAAGCTATAAATGTCATTTCATATTTCAAAAATACATTTTGATATTTTTATTCATAGTTATGCCCCGTCCTTAGCAACAGGTTTCCCGATCCACAGTATTTTCTTGTAGATCTCATGGACCTTTCATTTAATCAAGAAGAAATTTTCTACAACAACATCTTAGCAGAGACATCTTATCATTTACTAACTGGTATATATTATAAGAATTCCTTAAACCATACAATGTCCCTAGTAACCAGGAGCGGATCCAAGGGGGGGGGGGGGGCGCAGCCGGTGCGCGACCCCCCTAAAATTGGAAAAAAATAAGATTTTTTGCGTAAAATCGTGATTTTTCACACGAAATTCCCCAAAAATATTCGCGCCTCGCTTCGCTCGGCGCGATTATTTTAAGTACTCCCCCTAACTTGAAATCCTGCATCCGCCCCTGGTAACTAAATATTATCCCAAGCAACCGTAGTAACTCGTCAATGCTGAGCTCTGTAAATTGCTTCTTTTTTTATCTTTTCATAACCGAATGTTGATCTTTTTATTTTTTAAATCATAAGAGGAAATTATTCTCAGTAATTAGAATGTCAAAGGAACCAAGTCAACAGCATACCATGATATTTAAAAGCTGGGCTACAGCAGCAGGTGAGGATATAATATATGTTGAATAAAACAAAATTTAAAATGTGTCCATGGACACGAATGCCATTCTAACCTAAAAACCCTTCATCCAATTTACCCGAAAATCAAGTTGATCTGCCATTTGTTGTTATAAACAACATATCCATATATCAAATCAATTGGTTGAGGTTTCAAACGTAATAGCACGGAAACATCGTTTGGACGGGCGTAGGTCGCGTGCGTGAGGTCACACTTTAACATCAAACAGAAAAGAAAAAATGACAAATTAACGTAGATCTTAAGATGTCAAATCTTCTTAATTTTATTTTATCTGCATACCCACGGCCCCCAATCGCTCTAAATCATATCCAAATGATATGAATACAAATTGATTAGAGGAACTTCCGGATATGACGAGGACTTATGGCAGGATCATTCACAAAGGTAAGTCGAGTATTTTCTGCAAAATAAACCTTTTTTCTAAAAATCAAAGAAAGTCATTCCACCCTTTTATAATTTGTCTTTATCTACTGAAAGTTTGCTGGTTGCCTTTTACGTTAATTCGTCAGTAGAACTTTTCTCCCGCAAACATCCATTGGGTTCTGAGATTTTTTATTCAATCAACGATATATTTCTCATATAAAACCACGCTTTCCTGTCATTTCTTTAGCTGGATCGACTGAAAATCACCCCTAGTTGTTATCACGCCCCTCCACAATAAACATAATTGCTCCTTTCCTGAAAAAAAACGGGACATTACTGACAAGATATGATTTAGATGTACTAACTGTGACTTGAATGAACTTGATGTGCCTTGGAGGAACTTAAAATATAGTAGAGACTGGAAACGTAAAATTCGTCTCATAAACATTACCGATAAGTCCTTTTAAAATACAAAAATATTTATATTTTATAGTTATATCTTAAAAGCTTTCTTGATGTAGGATTGACGATTTTTTTCATATTATATGCAGAAAGTGATATCATTACAGACATTTTACGGAATCCACAGCGACAAGAGAGATCAGTAATAATCTTAAAGGAAAAGGCCAGTCAGTTGAACAATTGTTATAATTCAATGGATTGCAACTTTTTATTTGTAAATAACTAATTATTAAACAAAAAACACCTTTATTAACATTAATATGCCCAATTAAAAATATGAATATTTGGAATTTCCTGCCGTAGTGTAAGCGGCCATGACACCTCTTCATGTGACGTCACACGGACTGATCATCTTATTTGAATAAATAATCTATCTGACTCTTCCCAACATCGTGCCCTTTTGGTTATGTTTTAAGATCAGTTCAACTGCAGTACAATGTTTACAATTGTATATCGTCCTATTTTGTTTCTTAATATTCCCATCCCATGTTACATTTTCATAATATACGTATAATTTCATGTTTTACGTGAATGTCTGTAGGTTAAATAACTGTCAGTTTTAACTTATTTTATGCGTACACATGCTTTTTTTTCTTTTTTGTGGCCAATGCTATCGTACTTTCCCGTGTTTTTCGTGGTCACTGGTCGATGTGTTGACAAGGATAGTCCTGACCGGTTATTACAAAAATAATTCTTCTCACACTTTCCCTTTTCATTAGTGCAGTAAAAGCTTGATATGAAACCGTAATGATATTGTAAATATCAAAAGATAAATATACGACGTTATTTTACGATTTACATAATTTTCAATTATAAAATTGCACCTGATCAATGCTGATACATTATACCATATCGGCTGTCCGTCGTCACGGGCAGGATAAATCCGAGAATGGATTATGTCTTTTGTCTCCTCCACAATGAAGAGTTTTGAAAAATGGCGATCCCCATTATTTGGTGCTACAGGCAACTTCAATCACCAAATTATATCTTACGGTATACTATTTTTAACATTCATTAGCACAAATGTCTTTTATTTACTTTCATTTAAATTTACACGCTAACTCGTTAAGACCATGGCCTTTCCTTTAACTTAATATTTTATAATTTATAAAGGAAGCCGAACGAACATCTAATTTGGATCGGTATCATATTCAGTTTTCTAGGTCCATATGAATAATATTGAGGAGTGCGAATTTCACAAGTACTATTATTTTTCAGATCAGATCTTAATTTTGTAATGATTTCATGATAAAAAAAAAAATTAAATAAATAAATAACCCGGGTACTCCAGGTATAATTTATGCAACATCTATATGATATTGTTCTAATTTATATGAATTTATATTAACCACAATTTTACCATACTTCGCATGCGTGACATTTTGTAAATAAGAAATAGTTTTTATTTCTAACATTTTCGACAAAATCTATACTTTAATTTATGCAGAACATTTAAATGTTTAGATGCACTGGACAAAATGTTATCAATGTAAATATTCCATTTAGCATCACTATTAAATGTAACTCCAAGATGCTTGTGATCGTAATATTTTAGTCATGTAAGGAGAAGCTCAGCTCAGGGATTTCTATATTTGACAAAATAATAATTTCGGTTTTGTTAGGATTGAAACACATTAACCATTTCTTCGACCATTCGTTCAACTCCTCCAAGGCATGATTACTACAGGTTTTATCCTGACTACAACAACCGAACCAAGGTTCATCCGTAAAAAGTCTACATAGAGATATTTCAGATATATTGTTAGCATATATTAATAAGAGGAGAGACCCTAGGACAGTTCATTGAGGTACACCAGTGAAACGTTGGAAAGTGAAGATGAAGATTTTTAATAACCACTCTCAGTTGTCTTCAATGCATATAACTATTAAACCAATTTAATAAATTGCCACAGATCCCATCTGTGTCAGACTTTATCGAATGTTTTGGAAAAGCCACAAGCAATCCTTTTTTTCAGTATGTTTAGAATGTTGTTATAAGTTTCTACAAGTTGGTGCACAGTTGAAGTTTTTAGTAGGAAACCAGACTGATATTCACACAAACGTAGCATAGTGTTAGTACACACATATGATACCACATAATTATGTCTAAAACATTCATCTTAATATTAAGCGTTTGTTACTATTGCACTATTTGTTTCTATTATAGTTCTATCCTCTCCACAGCTGTGAGGTATAATAAATAACCCACTCTATTACATTGCCCGACACATTTTCTCGTTAGTTAACACGGTACCTTAAGTAGACATTATTGATTTCAAACTGGGAAGTTGGCATCATTTAAACGAGACACAATTGTTTTCATCTTTAGGATATTTTAAAAGGAGAGGCCAATCAGTGAAAATAATTGTTTGGTCGGAGGTGGCAGATGGGGGATGAGTGTATGTCACGACATGACAATTCCAGCGCCTCATTTATCCAAAATAAACAATGTCTAAACCCGCGAATGAATTTAAATGTCCGGGAAATACCTTTGATTTAAACCCCAAGTGGGCAAGAACTTTGCTGTTGGAAATTTTACAGGGAATATTTATAGAGCACAATCCCAAAATCGAAGTTGAAATTTGACACCCTGTTGTGGGCGTGAGGTATAGAATCCCACCCAGTCAGTACCTTTGTCTTACATCCCATGTGGGTAAGACCTTTGCCGTTAGGTATTTTACACGGGATATTCATAGAGCCCCCCCCCACCCCTCATAACGAAGCTGAAATTTGACACCCTGCTGTGGGCTTGAGGTGCAAAATTTCACCCAGTCACTTCAATCAGATGAAAGCCCGGGCAATACCTTTGACATAAACCAAGTGGGCAAGAACTTTGTAGTTGGGAATTTTACAGGAAATATTTATAGAGGACACTTCCAATATCGAAGTTGACATTTGACACCCTGCTGTGGGCTTGAGGTGCAGAATTCCACAAAGGCACTTAAGTAAAATAAAGGCATGTGCAATACCTTTTACTTGAACCCCAAGTGGACAAGACCTTTGTTTTTGGAATATTACAGGAACTATTTATAGAGCACACCCCCAAAATCGAAGTTACAATTTGACACCCTGCTGTGACCGTGAGGTGTACAGTCCCACACAGGCAATATCTTTAAATTAAACCCCATGTGGGTAAGAATTTTGCCGTTAGAAATTTTACACGGGATATTTATAGAGCCCCTGCCAAATACCGAAGTGGAAATTTGACACCCTGCTGTTGGCTGGAGGTGCAGTATTCCACCCAAGCGCTTAAGTAAAAAAAAAATCCCCTGGCAATACCGTCGATTTAAATCTCAAATGGGGAAGAATTTTGTCGTTGGGAATTTTACAGGAAATATTTATAGAGAAAAACCCCAATATCGAAGTTGAAATTTTACCTCCTGCTGTGGGTTTGAGGTGCAGAATCACACCCACGCATTTAGGTCAGTTAAACGCCCAGGCAATACTTTTGAGATAAACCCCATATGGGCAAGAACTGTACTGTTGGGAATTTTACAGGAAATATTGATAGGACCCACTCCCAATAAGTTGAAATTTGACACCGTGCTGTGGGCTTGAGGTGCAGAATTTCACCCAAACACTTAAATCAGCTAAAGGACCGGGCACTACGTTTGACTTGACTCTAAATGGGTCAGAACTTTGACGTTGGGGATTTTTCACGGGATATTTATAGAGACCAGCCCCAATATCGAATTTGAAATTGTACACTCAGCTTTGGGCTTGAGGTGCAGAATCCCACACATACACTTAAGTCAGTTAAAAACCCGCGCAATACCTTTTACTAAGAGCCCAAGTAATTATACATCAGGCCTTTCTAAAAGCATAGTGCTTCATCATTATTTTCTGACCGATGGGGTACGACCGCGAACTATCGGCATCAATACGTCTGACAACGGTGATGAACATTAAACAGGTTAGGAAAACATCCATCCAACATATGGATTTGACCATTCATCAAGCAATACAGTTCAGGTGAATGCGATACTGGGAACTAGTGGTTTTCATCTTGGGAAGAAGCTGAGCTTCGCGATTGTTTGTGGTTCCCAATTTGCTTCTTTTAGCTTCTTTTAAGTAACCCGCCATAAGAAGCGGACAAGGACGGTTGAAAGTCAACAGCCATATGAGGAGGAGTTGGAAATTTACCGGTAAACCTGCGAGCGACGTACTGAAGACTAGAGGCACCCAAAGATCAATGACCTTTTTACCAAGTTTTGTTAGTCTGTCGGGATCTTTTCGGGTAGATCGGAAAATGTAATGGATCCACCGTGAGGGGGAACACTACATGTGAGAGAAGACAGTCGCGAAGAATATCTGAGGTCAGCAGCACGAGAGGACTGCTCAAGATCCAAGGAGGGAAAGTCCGGTTGCCGCGTGTAAGCATCATCGGTCCTGTAGAAAGTCTTGCTACAGATATATGCACTAGAGAAGGTCGCAAGTGTCTAGAAGATTGGTGTTCTGGGAGAGTGGTAGCCAAATATATCGATCTGCATGTAAGAACGGCATAGTCATTGATTGATATTTTCCAGGACTGAGGGTGGGTGAACATTCTAAAATATGACTGGTGTACAATTGGAGCAGTTTTAAATGTACACTTTTCAAATATCTCCGCTATTTGGGATAGAATTTATTCGTAATCCACTTTAAAATATATCACTACGCTTAGCACATGGTTTGGTATTAAATATAGTATGAGTCGAGTAGGCCCAAGTCGTAACCTCTGATCGTAATAACTTGTGTATCACCTATAATCTTTCTATGTATAATACGTATACATTGTCTACTCATATTGTCATCTTATAGTGGAGCTTCTTAACACCGAAATTTGGCAAAGTCGTGCACTTTATGATACAGACCCTGGATCGTATAAGTTTACACTATGCACGAAACGCAAACGAACGATAAACGTAAACGAAACGAACGGAAAACGAACGAACGCTTCGCACGAACGACACGAAAAACGCACGATATACGAAACGAACGCACGATGCACGAAACAAACGTACGATACACGAAACGAACGCATGATACACGAAGCGAACGCACGATACACGAAACAAACGAACGATACACGAAACGAACAGTATCGTGTTATTATTTGAATGACTTTTGTGCAAATTGGTGTGATTAACTTCTGTAATCTTATATTTTATAAGCAAGTTATTCATATAAATGATAAATTAGTCGGTAAAGTAATAGGATAAAACAATTTATATTAAATAGTTTATATTACCAATGTGTTTAATATGTATATTTATGATTAAATTTTAAATCTCATATAGTTGACTTCCAAATATGACTTTCTATTTATATAATTAAACAAAATTTATATTTATTTAATTATATAATTATACAGAATTTATATTTATATAATTATATAATTATACAGACATACGTGTATTAGTAATTTTCTCGGTTAAGCTGTCCGAGAGGCGTGTGGCTTCCAAAGGTCATATAATTGTTAATTAGAATGAAATTACAAATGCAAGTGCATGTATTTCCCAGGTGAAACTGCCAGAGGCGTTTGTTTACATACATGTAGATGATTTCTTGTTTATTTGTACTAGAGTAAACTATAGAAAAAATGCATTTATTCAATTTGTTTTTCCCTTATTGTACAAAATTACTGGTACATGTAAATAAAGGAAATACATGTTTGTATATGTGAAATTTTGTTTACACTTTAATTAAATTTTTTTTTAATAATAGTAAGATTGAAATTGTAGTAATTATTTTAAACTGGAAATCGTAGCGTGGGTTCGTTTCGTGTATCGTGTATCGTTTTTTCGTCTATCGTTCGTTTCATGTATCGTTCGTTCGTATTTCGTTTCGTGTATTTGTCTAATTAAACTGGCGAACGATACACGAAACGAAAGAATAAATTACACGCACGAAACGCAAACAAACGGAAAACGAAAAACGAACGAACGATACACGGAAACGAAACGAACGAAAAACGCAAACGATACGAAATATCTGTTAAGTTAAACGATCCAGGGTCTGTACAAACATCAAACTTTGCACATATATGTTATTAAGTTCATAAAGAAACACATCCAGTGCCTGGCCACCCGGAAGTTGGCCATGTTTCAGATGGCGGCCAAATTACAAGAAGACTATCCAAATTTTATGTATGTATATATTCTATATATATATATATTAATGCAAATTATATTTTGTTGCATTAGATACGTTATTCAACTACATTTGTTTCACTAGTTTTTATTATGCGACTAAAACCAACCAGTATAACAGAAACTAATATGAAAATAATGATTTATTTTGCACTACCAGAGCGCACTGGCATAAATCACTGCCGATTATCTCGGCATGGGGTTCAGTATCAGCTTTTGTTCAAAGCGCTACCAAATACTTTATGGCTGCTCCTTTTAATTCCATCAAGTCGTACCTGAATTGACATGATGGGTCAACGCGGGATAGCCGAGCCAAGGAGATGGGACCTTGTTCCTACGGATGTTGTACAGATAGCACGAGAGTTAAATGATACTGGATGAACGATCGAGTTGAACATAGGTATTCAAACGATTCATGATGCTGAATTCCATACAATAAAGTGCAGTTGTAGGCGATAAAGCGATAATCCCTCGGCCTGATATCTATTTGCTTTGAGTCTTATTATTTGTGGTAGAGTTCTGTATTGAAATCTAATTTTCTTCAGGAATTTTGTTGTGTTGAATTTTGAATTATATTAATTTGGTATGTCAAAATGCGAAAAGAATTCGTCTTTCATATGTCTCAACAGGTAGTTGGGACACTGATTGGTTTAAATGGTAGCTGGTCCAGAAATAAGCAGAATAGAAGGTGAATTTGAGTCATCAATCGGACCAGGTCGCGATAGTAACAGCGAAAAACATCATGAAGATTCTCCCACAATCCAAAGATATTTCTGGAATAAGATACAGAGACTCTGACAGGTTTTTTTTCCAGGAGGAATCCACTGATATTTATAGATCTGATTCAAAAGAGGTCCTCACTATCAAATCCGGATTTACCAACATGGTTTTTATGAGCCAATTAAAAAGAACAATTTTCCACTTTTCAGTCGGAATTGTAATGCAAGTGTAAGTGGAACAAAAAGTAACTGGATATTGTAAAGGACGATTGCAGCCTGTTTTCAATACTTTTTATTTCATGTCAAAGTAGACAGCTTGACTTGGAGGAATTACTTAGCCACGAAAATCAAAGTACGCCACCATCATTGTCTCAGGGGATTAAAATTAATATAGGTGTAAAATCCCTGTTAGTTGAGATCCTCCAGAGGAACCTCCGATAGAGAGCATTTTTTTTTATGGAACTGCCATGGTGAATTTCAAACCTCCACATACACCTACTACGTTTGAGGCTGATGTGAAGATATGTTAACCTGCCATATATCAAGTACCAGGCAAGCAAACGTTTGAGGGATGACATAATACTTGATGCCTACCTTGAGAATAGTTTAAAATCATAAACAAGGGTGGAACGAGGAGCAGGGATCCGACGGAAGGTTGTTGGTTCAGGTATGATACCGAAATGCTAGAACAATTTTCTGCGCGTAAACGAGGAAAAAACAATTGTTTTCCTTCCTTGCAGACATGATTGCATCTCTATATTCGTCTAAATTGGTTTGTGTTACACAGGGAGAAAACGTTCTTTGCAAAACCAATATTGGTGGATAAGGTCTTTGTCCTTCCAATGACGAAGAGATGAATACAATGATATATGTTCATGTTAAACACGCGGCCGTTCACGGATTGAAAATATCTTTAGTTATCAGTTCTGACACATATGTTGTTCTTTTAGCTATTTCTATGTTCGAGAAACTTGAGACAGATAATTTGTGGATAGTTTTTAGTAAAGGCAGATATCTCAGATGGATACTGATTCATGAGATAGCAAAATGCACATGGCCCACAGGCATTAAGTTTACCATTTTTCCATGGATTTACTGGTTGTGATACAGTATCAGCCTTTCGAGCAGAATGGCAGGCATGGGAAATCTTTGATGATGCGACAGATACGTTTGTTCGTTTGAGCGAAATACCTGCTGCAATCGGTGACCAGGACATGGAGTGTATTTTGTACTCATCATATACGACAGGACTACGACAACGTTTGCTGTAAACAAAGCACGTGTTGAACTGTTTTCCCGGAAGCAACGCCAGTATGACGCCATTCGAACAACCAGGGCATCGGTGCTCGAACATACAACAAGCGCAGAATTTCATGGTGTTCCTGTATGGGGCCAGTCTTTGAATTGTATACAAGACATACCTAGCCCAGAAGACTGGGGTGGAAAATTGGATCAGAGGAATATTATTGGACACCAAACTGGACAACACTTCCGGAGATTGCAGCGTCTTTTCAGGAACTGTTCAAATGTGGTTGCAAGAAAGTAAGTTGTTCCGGTAGATGCAAGTGTTACAAAGCTGGATTGTCTTGCACAGCGCTGTGCTCATGCAACTGCTAAATTGTAGTTTAATGATTTGTAAGTGATAGTGGTAGTATTTGTAAACCGAGGAGATTTGTTCTACAGAAATTGATAGATATTTGGTGTTCATTCGAAAGCTGCAAACTTTGTATATTTGATAATACTACATAGTTTGTGTTAACATGATAAATCAAAGTTCAGAACGATAAATTTTAAGAAAAACTGAAAAATCTGAAAATCCGAAATTGTCAATTTTTATCAGATTGTTTTACTACAAAATTGGCATTGAAGAACCTAGATTGAGTAAATTATGTCCAGTGTATATAGTGAAAACAAATTTATATCGTATTAATGTTCTGTTGAATAGTTTAAAGTGTAATTGGTTTCAAATGTCCGTAGATTTTGCTAAGATTAGTAGGGCTAAGGGTATTATTTTCGATTTCTCCCGGATTTTTTGATGAAATATTAACTCAAGTAGTCATACATTAGCTACTAGATTGCTCATTTTGGTGACACCTGCAGATTTGATATAATCAGAAGCAGTTTGATTCTAAAATGAAACGAAGTGGAAATCGGGAAAATATCAAAAATCCAAAAATTCCCCATTTTTGGTAGATTGTGACTACAAATATGATTTCAAACAGGTCATATGGCAAATCAATATTCTTTTTGATAGTTTGCGTCAAAATATTGTAACAGAAAAGTTGTTGTTAACACAAAGAAATTTTAAATGAAACTGAAAGATAATAATTTAATCTTTTTTTTTAGTTTTCAACATTTCCCCCATCTTTTATTAGCATTGGGTATGCCATAGATATTACAATAAGCTTTCTGGTATCATAAACATTGATTTCATAACATAAGAAAATTATAAAAACCACTACAATTAAAATTATCATACTAGTCAGTGTCTATTCAGCAGGGACTCTTATTCAAATGACGCCATTTTGAAATTCAAGATGGCCACTTTGATAAAACAGGGATTTTTTGTAGTCAAGCATAAATTCTGCTATAGCACACTAAAACGGTCATCTGTGCAAAATGTCATGCTTGTATCACCATTTGCATGATTAATGTCATATGAAGCTCCACTCTTTTTAAAATGACCTGTAAATAATTTATGATCCTTTAGCGCAGTCTTCTGGGCTTGTGTTTATTGAATAAAGTTTAAAGTTGAAAAGCTTGTCATGCAGACCAAAGTTGATGCATTTACAGAGAGAGGGGATTCAACTCCATTCTGTATCTCAACGGGTGAATTTGGTAATGTGAGCGGGCAGAGCTGAAAGTAGTGTCATGGGTCTAGGTGGAGATATGTTTTAATGTCTATTATGTACTAGGCACCTGTGGTATCTATATACATGCAATGTCCCATGGAACCAACATATCCATAGAGGCTCGAATTTACTGGAGAGCTTAGGCCCTACTCGTTTGAAAAATCGGTATGGACCTGCATTTGTATTCCCTTCGTGACTGCTTCGCGCTACTATATCATTACCTTAACCGGAATCCCTCTCCAGATCTTAGCTTGGGTTTCCGACTCCAGCAGAGGGTTACTGACATCATGGACGCACTGTCTCTCCGCGGGTCGCGAGTACCTTAGATATTAATCTCAATTTGGACAGGGTGTGGAGTCAACAAGTGCTCCAAGACAGGATTGGTCAACAAAGGTAAATACATTACATTGAATATATATATCGCTTAAGCATCCTGCGGTTTTGTGATCTTCCATATCACCAAGATAGTTTAGGCGGATGACGATTGCTTGCGGAAGGTGTAAGTCCTTCGAGCTCTACAACCGATTCTGAACTCTTCAAAACGTCTAACAGGGAAAAAAGGACATTCGGTGGAATTCACACCTTTCCATTCCTCCCGAAACTATATCTCGAATTCGTCACAATATTCCAGTGCAAATAACCCATGTATCATTAGCCTTCAATTTTGCCAGATTTGTCTATTAACCGGATAATACTCACCCCTAGGGATACCGATTGCTCCATCCACGATTTCTTCTGTATACCATCAATGTTCGACATTTCTTCAAAAATAGCATGAACACAATAATAGTTATCATACATTCACGCCACTCTATCCCCTTCTCCATTACTCCCGAGTTACGAAAATTTTACTTGGACGTGTTGGTCACTTCTCAACCTCTGCTGGGACTCGTAGCTGTCTTTCTACATATATTCATCCTCGCCAGATCATCACCTTCCTGTATGACAGCGATTAAGACGCAGACATCATGGATCCACTTCCTGCAACTATCATAGCAAATCACGAATTCCCAGTTATAGTGTACACTAAATATACAGTACAGCTGAAGATTGGCCTTTACACCCCAACGGTTTTGGACTTGATCTACATTTACCGGGAATGATTGCGTCATCACTCTCCAGAGCAATTGCTACTTGTGAGAATGATTACTAGTATATAAATCCGAAACAACGAGCCCAATAACAAGAATACAAATCAATCAGAGTTCAGTAATTGAACGAAAAGGGGTATATAGTATTTTTTCGGGAATAAATAAAAACAAGCAAAATTTTTATATGTATTGCCATTAATATAAATATATATATACACAAATTTATAACATCATCATATAAATCATCATATAAATAATGAAAACACATTAAATAATCAAAATTACATCAATATATATCAATATTTTGGCCAAAAAGTCCGCCAAATTAAATATGACATTCATTTATAAATTAATAATTACATTTATGTGGAGGGTGGGTGTTTTTTTTTATATAATTTTCCTTTATAAATTCACGCAATCATTGCGTATAAATTAGCCAAGAATGAAATAGAAATAAAATGCTTGAGATTAAATATCTATCTAGACAAAGGATATTATTTACCCAATGACAGACTTGTTATTTAGAAAGTGGGTACACATTCACTGTGTTAAATTTACACCTGATTAAATATATTTATACTCTTACTAAGATTATTATTATAATTATTATTTTATTGTTATTATTATTATTTCATTATTTGCTTAAATGCTCAGCATAATCAATTACATATTTTTTAATAAAAAATATCACAATTGTTACTTGTGAGAATGATTACTAGTTTATAATCCGAAAACAACGAGCCCAATACAAATCAATCAGAGTTCAGTTATTGAACGAAAAGGGGTATATAGTATTTTTTCGGAAATAAATAAAAACAAGCAATATATTTTATATGTATTGCCATTAATATAAATATATATATATACACAAATTTATAACATCATCATATAAATCATCATATAAATAATGAAAACACATTAAATAATATAAATTACATCAATGTATATCAATATTTTGGCCAAAAAGTCTGCCAAGCCGAAAGGCCGCTAAAAATTGATGAAATAATAATCTTGTACGTGTATACCTTAATGCTTATTGGACAAAAATCCTTCTCTAATCCACAAATTTTCCTTTTCTTCAAAACCCATAAGTGTAATGAAGGGGAAACAAATTCTACTCTAAGTATATGTAGACCTAGAATAGACTCTAGCAAGGGAACAGCACCGTGTTCTCGGTGTCATTTCCCTGAAAAGAGAAAGAATCAATTCCAATAAGCAAAAGCAACACATACATTATACAAATGTATACATTTATAACTAAAACAATTAATATATGAAATGAAAATATAATTTACACTGACATGTTTGATAATGTTTATACACTTTTTCCTTAATAGTGAAGTCCCAAGCAAAATTTAAGTGTAACCCATCTCTTGGAGCATATAAAGAAGAATCAGGACGATTATTTAATAAAAAAAACTACGCAATCAATTTGTATACTGTACTTTTTTTCTAATGCATAATTTTTTTGATTCCAAATTTACTTTATTAATCTGATTTACAGTTTTGTCATGATCACTTAAACGAGGTAGTATTGAAATAAAGACAATATGAATATTTGTTTTATATTTAAGTTTATGTATTAAATCCCCATAGTAAGAAATGATTGTATCCACATTTTGAGCTGATGAAATATTATTAGTTCGTACATGAATAATAACTATATCAATATTACTTATATTTATCTTTCCTCTAGAGAGTCATTCTGTAATTCTACCTATTGTAGGAAATGCTTGTGTTGTGCACCCTCTAATACCATCAACATATTTTGGTATTTAGGCAGAAATGATTGTCGCTCTCTTTTCATGGTAAATGCCTGTAATATCCAACAAACAACAAATTAAAGATAATTTAAAATATGATTTCTCATCTTTTCAGCAACAGCAATTTTATCATCCAATTTGAACCTAAGATATTTTTTATCAGCATCACTACTCCAGTCTCCGTAAAGTTGGATTAATTCACTAGGAACTTCGGCTGAAAGCCCAAGATGCACCCCCTCTTGGAAAACTGTGAGAGGAATACTAATCTGGGTCTTTCCCTATACACTTAATCAAAGATTTTAATACTTTTTGAAACTGAAAATAAGTAACTGGTAATACCATATGATGCTTAAATAAACAAAAAGCTGGAGAATTCTTGGAAGTTTGAACTAATGAAATCATATTATGGTACGCTTTAACTGGACATAGAGGGGAATCAGGAATACAAATTAGCGGTACAACTAAATTTCGTTCTCCAAATTGTATTGTTTTTGACCATGATATGTTTATTAAAAGAATATTTGTCTCACTGTTAATCTCAATGTTACTTCTACAGAGAGATTGATATGTGACAAAACAACATGGAGTGTTTCTTTTTCTCTCCACATATTTTCATGGAATTTGGATATTTGCACTTATGTTCTGGACGTATAGTTTCGCAAACGTGAATATCTTATATTATATATATCATGTAACCTAGAAATTTATATATCGGGAGCTTCTAAAACCCTTTTTAGACATATACTTTTGATCATATCAAATTATTTTCGTAATTGTGACCCGTCTTTATACCCACGGGGCATGACACCTGATGTAAAGAGCTCACAACAGTCTACGCCAAGTTGGACTTTGGACTTTCATAGTATTCGTAGTATTTGTTCGTAGTAAAATTGACCTTTACTCTATTGACACGTACTCCTTTGATGACCAATCACCGATGGTATAAACAATGTCATTAACAGAAACGGCTAAACTTATAAAAGAAACTAGATTGTTAGTTGACGAAGGAAATAAAAACAGCACAATGGAAGCTCAGCTTAACGTTATATTGAAAGCAGTAACGGACTCGGATAAAAGAATGGACAAACGAATGAAAAAACTAGAAGACGCATTTATTAAAATTGATGAAATAAAACATACAATAACATCTGCATTAGCGAGAGTTGGTGACCTGGAGAAAACGGTACATGGCATTAAATGTGAAACCGCCCAATTAGAAACAAGCGTTGAAGGACTAGGTAACGTCTTCGATGAAATAAAAACGAAATGTCTCGAAAATAAGAATAAGTTAGCACATTAAACGAAAGGCTCACAAAACTTGAAAAAGATGTCTCATCCAGCCCAAATGTTACCCCTGAAAAAGTGAAATATTTGGAAGATACAGTTTTGGATCTAAAGTGCAGATCCATGAAGAATAACTTGATTTTTACATGCCTAGGTCATTCACATAACGAAGAATGCGATTTTATCTACAAAGAACTTGGAATAAATCACTTCATCGAGTTTGGTAACGTTCATCGTTTTGGTAAAAGGGGAGCCAACGGAGCCAGGCCTATTGTCGCAAGATTTATTTACCGTCGAGACCTAGAACTCGTATTAAAGAATGGATACCACCTAAGGAATACACCATACGGTGTAAATGAACAGTTTCCCACCGAAATAGAGAACCGAAGAAGAAGTCTATATCCGATAATGAAACAAGCTAGACGCGAAAATAAACAAGTTACATTAGTTAGAGACAAGCTTTTTATTGAAGGCGAGCTGTACACGGGTATTCAGGAAGAGACAAGACACACACCTGTTCGCCAACAGCCTCTTCAAGGCTACCGTGATCATCTAGTGACACCGTCGTGTAATACGCGACCATACAAACGCAAAGCGACCACACCAGTAGAGCGGAATGAAACCAGGAACTACCGCCCATAGGAATGCCACGGAGAACTAACTCTAAGACAGGAAAATGAAAAAAGAGAAACAAATGTATTTAATAAAAATAAAACTGTAACCAATATTGTAAATACAAAATCTGTATATATAAATGATAATATTATTGATGAAGTTATAAATTTTAATGTAAGTACTACAACACCTTTTCCAAACTCTAAGTTGGTTCTCGATAACTCCTTGGAAGAAAGAAAAGTTGTTAATATTTTATGTTTAAACTGTTGTGGCCTACAGAAACGTCTAAATTACCCCGAATTTCAAGAACTGATTAGTAAGTATGATATATTATGCTTTGTAGAATCAAAATCAGATGACCTCGATTTCTTCGATATACCTGGTTAAGAAGTGAAAATGAAAAAGAGGAAAAAATTTGCTAAAGTAAAATCAGGGGGGATAACCATTGCTTACAAAACAGAAATTTCTGAAAAGATTCATCTTATAGCAACTGAAAGTAAATTTGTTTTATGGTTTAGAATAGCCTCAACATATTTAAACTTAGAAGAAGATATTGTTGTAGGTGTAGTATATATTCCTCCAGAAAATACGTCATATTCCTCTCCTGATTCATTTATTCAAATAGAAAACGAATATTTAGATATTTCACGAAACTATAATTATGTGGCCCTGTTGGACGATTTTAACGGACGGACTTCTGACGAGGACGATTTTATACTAGTAAATGAAAGAAGCGAAGGGGATAATACTGGTGAATATTTAGAAAATGAAATATACACCCTTGACCACTTAAACATTCCACGTAAAAGGAGTAATAGGGATAAAGGTAAGAACGGGTACGGGAAAAAAATGTTAGACTTTTGTAAAGGAAATAACTTTTTTATCTTAAACGGTCGGCTTGGTGATGACAAAGGAGAAGGTAGAGTTACTTGTAAAGGTGTCAGTACTGTTGACTATTGTATATGTACATCATCATTGTTAAAATATTGTACTAATTTTACTGTTATTGATTTTTGTAACTTGTACTCAGACGTCCACTCGCCAATCACAGTGTCAATAACTGGTCAATCAACTGTTAACTTAGAAAGTGAACACGGTTGTGATTACAACATTAATCTGGACATTGAAGAAGAAAGAGTTAAAAAGTGGGACATTAGCAAATCTGACCAATTTAATAATATAATAGACCCCATTAAAATTATTGATTTAAAAGCCGATATAGACCAAGTTGTAAATAATGACATGTCAACAATCGATAAACCAACTGTTAATTTATTTGTAGATAGGTTATGTGATCTATTTTTAAGTTCAGCAAAACAAACTTTTGGAACGGTCAAATCAAAACCAACGAAAAAAATTAAAAAGAAATTAGGTAAGCCTGTGAAAGAATGGTTTGATAACAAATGCAAAGTTGAAAGGCAGAACTATAGAAAGTTGAAACGAAAATATCGCATTGAAAAATCAATCATCAACAGAGAAAATATGAAAATTTCTGAAAAAATATATAAAAAGACGATGGATAATGCATTAAATACTCATAGAAGAAAAATGGAAAAAGAAATTAAAATAATGAGAACCAATAATTCAAAAGATTACTGGAAACTACTGAAAAGTAAAAATAAAGGAGAAGAACCAGACATTCCAATTACAAGTTTATATGACTTTTTTAAAAATCTAAACGCGACGCCTGAAGCTAATGAGAATGACAACCTTCCGCATATAAATCCAAATGATGCTAATTGTCTTAATGAACAAATTAACAAAAGAATAACCCAAGAAGAAATACTGAAATGTGTGAAAAAAATAAAAAATAATAAGGCCTGTGGTGATGATTTAGTAATCAATGAATACATTAAATCAACCACAGAAACATTTATAGAACTTTATGAAAAATTGTTTAATCTTATATTTCAAACCGGCGTTATCCCAGATAGCTGGCTAAATGGAAATATGAAACCCATATACAAAAATAAGGGATGCAAAACTGATCCTCAAAATTTTAGACCGATTACTGTTTTAAGTTGTTTAGGTAAAGTGTTCACCTCAATCTTAAGTGAAAGACTAACAAAATATTCTGACGAATTTCTTGTATTATGTGAAAACCAAAGTGGGTTTCGGAAGGGGTATTCGACCTTGGACAATTTATTTATTCTTCACTCTCTTTTCAATATTTTAAAAAATAAGAAAAAAAAGTTATATTGTGCGTTTGTAGATTTTGCAAAGGCATTTGACACTGTTTGGCGAGATGGGCTATGGCACAAATTACTACTTAATAATATGAATGGAAATATGTTTAATGTAATTGTAAATATGTATAAAGATACGAAATCACGAATTGTATATAAAAACTCTATGTCAGAATTTTTCCGATGTAGTAATGGGGTTAGACAGGGAGAAAACTTATTCCATTTCTCTTTGCTTAATTTTTAAACGACTTAGAAACTTTTTTGGAAACATGTGACGTGGAAGGATTGAAGACCGTCTCTTCAGAACTAAAAGATAAAAACTAGAAATTGTTGATGAATTTAATTATCTGGGTGTGTTATTAGCAAAAAATGGTAATTCTAATAAATCAAAGATGTTTGCTGTTCACAAAGGTACAAAAGCAATGCATGAGGTTTTGAAGCTTGGTAGAATCCATAGTCTTTCGATGAATTGTCAACTAGACCTATTTGACAAAATGGTAAAACCCACATTATTATATGGCTGTGAAATATGGGGACTTGGTAACATAGAGATAATTGAAAGGGTTCATATAAAATTTTGTAAACTACTTTTACAGGTAAAAAATTCGACGCCCACATATATGATTTATGGAGAGTTAGGAAGATATCCTATTGTGCTAGATGTAAAAATTAGAATTCTCTCATTTTGGTCAAAATTGTTGTTTGGTAAAGAATCTAAATTGTCATTAATAATATATAGATTATGTTTTGAAATGTATACAGTGAATGATGCTAATCTTCCATGGTTAAAAAATGTTCATAATATTATAAATGAATGTGGATTGGCCTATATTTGGAACACACAAACTTTTATAAATAGTGACTGGTTTATTTCATTAGTAAAACAAACGCTTAAAGACCAGTATAATCAACTATGGCACTCACAAACTGAAAATTCCACAAAAGCCTTAACTTACAGGTTATTTAAAGACAATTTTATGCCTGAACCATATCTTGAAATATTGGACTCAAAAAATGCCATTATTTTATGTAAATTTAGAACCACTAATCATAGATTACCGATTGAAATAGGAAGATGGCAAAATATTGAAATAAACAATAGGAAATGCCTCTTCTGTGACACAAATACCATTGGAGATGAATTTCATTATATTTTACAATGTCGATACATTGAGCAAAACCGTAAGAATCTCATCCCAAGTTACTTTAGAAATAGACCAAATGTCCTTAAATTTAAAAATATCATGACCATAACGAAAAAATCAGATCTTTTGAAATTATGTAAAATGATAAAAGTCATAAATGAAGGTGTGTGTGCTCCTGGCTAATCCCTGTGTCCATTTCTGTTTTTCTGTAACTGTAATTGTACATGTATATATTTGTAAATAGTTTTGTAATTCTCTATACCTATGTATTGCAATGGTTTATTGAGAAATAAAGATATACAAACATAGCTGTTTATTTGGATTAAATGTTTTTACAGAATTAGGAACTAAATTACTTTTTCTGCTCATTGAGAACAATGCATGTAAAAATAAACACCATAAAGTCGCGTCAAAAGCTTCTGTCACATCAAGTTTCTTATACAATTCTAATAATATGTCGGAAGTAATCGGTGACGCTTGTTTTGGACAATGTGGATTTAATCCTTTTAATTACATTTTAATTGAAATATATCCTTCTGTGGAAATTAATTTTCAGTATATGAATGTAAAATTTTGACTCCACTAATATAATTCTTAATGGACTGAACAGATACAACACTTTTACTCAGAAATTGTGCATATAATGTTAAAGCCTTTACAGAAGATGGAAGAGACTGAAATCCGAAATAAAAACAAGCTTCAAGTTTATTAGTAGCTCAGGCATACAGGTATGCACCAATAGTACAATGTATAAATAAGTGAACATAAACATACATATATAGGCAGACTGAGAACATACAAATGTAATATTACTAAAGATAGATCATGCACTATAGGAGATAACAAATTACATATAATCTATAAAAACAATTTCAAATTATTGACAAACCTTGCTAAATTTTTTAAAACCCTAATATTACAATAAAACAAATGTCCTTTCATTTTTTCAGTACTAGGACGCCGATAATAATATTCGGGAATACATTTTTGTCGTAACTTAGCAATGTCTTGGTATTCACAAATGTATAAGTAGTGGTATTCATCACCCACTTGGTTACAGTTACATAAATTGCATATTCTATCAGATCGCTGAGTACCATGCCATCTACCAGTTTCAATTAAGAAATAATCCATGGCAGCCATTGTGTTATATTCATTTAACCATGGGCTGGGCCTTTATAATCGAATTTAATCCCTCGCTGTCGCTCGGGATTAAATTCGATTATAAAGGCCCAGCCCATGGTTAAATGAATATAACACAATGGCTGCCATGGATTATTTCGATTCTAATAGGACAAATACGGTAATTTTTATGACCTTAGGACACCTTAGAATCCGCCATACAACGGCTGTTCCGTTTAGCCCCCTTCACATATGATGACGGAATCGGCGCAATTTGAGCACATATATTAAATCAAACTCTATATTGTGTGAGTAATAATATTATAAGATTTTTTTCATTTGTTTTTAAAATTCATTGAATTTACCTTTGGGGATTCCCAGTACGCACACATACATTCCATTGATGTGTGTCACGCATCAATAACAACCTAACCTTCATGTATTGTTTACAGTACTTTTTCCTTCATCGATAACTAGACGGTGATGTAATTAAGTTACTGATACTTTCCAATTTGATGGTATTTTGCATTTAGCTACTTAAACAAGTAAAATACTAAAAAAATCGAGAAAAAAATCAGTAACCAACTTGTGTCAATATCACCAGCGTCCCTTGTAAACTACGTCACAGGATAACGATAAATTACAAAAGTCAAAGTCGATAGATGGTTGTCTTAAGTATTTTTTCCGGAATTTTTTTTTGTATGTGTAGTTGTTGTGTATGACCTCACGGAAACGACCTTGTAGGATTTTATACAGAAACTTTTTAAATTATATTGGGTTTTTTTAAGGACTTTAAAAATACGTTATATGCCGGTGTTTTGTTTGTTTACACTCGGTCGTCACTGTAATTTCACAGCGGGAGGGTACACGGAATAGCCGAATTGACAACATTACTGCGTTTGCGCTAAAAGTGTTGTTGTTGAGTATTATATGAACTGACGATAACACGGCGTCATATTAGAATGGGTATTCTTATATTTGAAGTACGTAGCCTACATATATTTATTCGCTCTTCAGGCAGTAATTTTAACAAATAATTTTCTAAGCAAAAATCGGTTTTAAAGATTGAATAGAATTCGCCAAACATAAAATAAGTCTTCCATTGAATCTTCAAATTTTGATTTGTGCCTTCTGCAAATGCATGTCTTACAGATATATTTGATTGTAGATGAAGTAATTTTAATTCTGTAAAAAGAAAAATTAAATTAAAAAAAATTAATTACCATTTATAAATGAAATTAAAGTGATCATCAGTAATATCAATTTCATGACAAATACGATCCCTTATACTATTTTTAAATAAAGTGCTGTATTTTTTATCCATTTCCCATCTTGACAAATAATCAGGTAAGCGATTATTTTCTCAACTAATGTGTTTAGCCTTGACTTCAAACTGTAAATATACTGCGTAAAAGCAAATCTCCCTTAAACAATTTTGCATAAATGCATCTCTTGTGAATCCCGAATTTAAAACTTGAACCGAAGCCTCATTATCACAAAAAACCATAATTCTCTTACCAGTCAAATATTTACCCCATGTTCTAAGGGAGACCACTATTGTTAGTAATTCTAAACAGTTAATATGCACATTTTGCTCTGTAATAAAAGGAGGGAAAATAGCATGAACAAATTGATCTTCAAACATTCCACCCAATCATTCTAAACATGCATCACATGAAAAAACTGTATCTGGATAAGACCATTCTTCAATAGCCATCATAGAAGCACTATTAAATACTGGTAAAAAATCATACCACCATTTCAAATCCTTTTTAATTTCTACTGGAATATACCTGTAATTTTTGTGTATATTACCAACTGTGTCTAAAGAAAATGTTGAACGTAACCAATTTAGAAAACGACTAACAAATATTAGACCAGGCCTAACATAACCAGCTATAAAATGCAACTTTCCTAAAAGATGATTTTTTCTTTTTTAACCAAGATTCTACCAGTAGCGAAATTTATACCACCCTGTCTAGTGTAACTTCTAGTGTCATTTTTTCTGAGTCAAATATTACTCCTAAAAAAATCATTTTCGTTGTTGGAGTAACTGCTTTATCTATCGACTCTTCTAAAACCACAAGACATCAATAATTCTCCTAAAGTCTCATACGCTTTCCAGGCTTTTTCTTTTGTCTCAGCTCCCCCAAAATCATCTAAATAATTTACCATCATATACCCCAATTTAAAATACATGAATGTTATTGATGTTGTAATGCGTTGACAAATTTGTGCACTGGACCTCAGACCCATAGGCAGAACTCGATCTGCAAATAAATATCCATTCCAATTAAAACCCACTAAGTGTAAATCTCCTGGACAAATAGAAAATTGCTTATATGCCCTTTTCAAATCTTTTTTAAACATGAGACTGCCTCTCCCTTTATTTTTTAAAATACCAACCAAATCGTCTATATTTGGATATGTCACTTCAAGTTTTTCACCCAAATAAACGTCTTTTGATATATTATCATTTACTGAACACCCGGGAGGAAAAATTAAATCCAAAATTACCCTTCTTTCTGACGAGTCTTTCTTTGTAACTGAATTCAAAGGAGAAATTTTGAATTGACAATCAAAAGGATTTGATTCAAATGAACCAATAATAGAACCATATGCAGCTTCTTTTATCAAATATTTATATATATCTGAAGAAAACTCACTAGCCCCTTTGTGATTTTAATGTCGATCTAATTTACATTCAAACAACCTTGAAAACCTATTGGTGCCCCAAATTCAAGGTATTCACAAATAACTTTATCTTTATAATCTAATAAGTTTTCTCTAAAAAATTCAACATTTATTCTAGGTTTCACTGGAATCTTACAACCTTGATAATTTGGCAATCCGGAATTTACTACTTTATTGTGTGTATAAATAATGTGTGCCATTTCATTTTCATTTAATTTAGATTGTGACCATTTTTTTAATTATACACTTTCATAATTACTTAAATCTACTTTTACATTGGTATCAATAAGTTCTTTATTTAAACTTAAATCGTCACAAAGCACCTGTTTATGCTTTTTACCAAGCCCTTCACATTTCTCTTTAAACTCTGTAATATCTGAAACACTGTCTTTGTTTTTAATATATGATGGTAAAAAATATATCGGCTAAAGGATTAAACTTACTATCTATCAATTTTGAACTGTTGCCAATGTATGTTTGCTCACTACATGTACTTTTTGCCTTTTATAATCTAGTCATGCTCTTTGAAGAGGGCACATCTCAGAACATTCTGGATGATACATTGTTTTACCTCTCTTCCTATGACATGTAGCACAAATGTGTTGTAAATATCGATCAATTCCCTTTATTTTTCCATAATGAGAATTTGACTGAGAACATTTTTTACGTTGATAAAAATAGCAATAAAACACGTGTTCATCTTTTTTTGCAATTTTCTTTTGCTCGCTTTGCTTACCCCTCTTTTCAATTTTTACATATTTTATGAGCAAAGGTGTTTCTACTTCACTAAAGTCATGTGTCCAACTTTAAAAAAAAAAAATTTTCCTTTATAAATTCACGCAATCATTGCGTATAAATTAGCCAAGAATGAAATAGAAATAAAATGCTTGAGATTAAATATCTATCTAGACAAAGGATATTATTTACCCAATGACAGACTTGTTATTTAGAAAGTGAGTACAAACTCACTGAGTTAAGTTTACACCTGATTAAATATATGTATACTCTTACTAAAATTATTATTGTAATTATTATTTTATTCTTACTATTATTATTTCATTATTTGATTAAATTCTCAGCATAATCAATTACATATTTTTTAATAAAAAATATCACAATGTATATCGAGTTTCCCCCTGTGATGTCTGACATGTTCGCTCCCTCTGCTTAATTCCCCATAAAAAATGGCTAGGATCTCTTCACCCCCAGTTTGATCCCCTCTATGGTTCCAGTTGAGACAACACTTCAACCGATAATAATTAGCAGTGGATTTTGGGTCGGCGATCGATGATTATACAGAATTCTTCCTTCGCATGACGCTGAAGATTGGCCTTTACACCCCAGAGGTTTTGGACTTGATATACATTTACCGGGGATGATTGCGTCATCACTGTCCAGAGCAATGTATATAGAGTTTCCCCCTGTGATGTCAGACATGTTCGCTCCCTCTGCTTGGTTCCTCATAAAAAAATGGCTAGGATCTCTTCACCCTCCAGTTTGATCCCCTCTATGGTTCCAGTTGCGACAACACTTCAACCGATAATAATTAGCAGTGGATTTTGGGTCGGCGATCGATGATTATACAGAATTCTTCCTTCGCATGACGCACTATCTTAAATCTCCCTTTGGCCACCACAGTATCCAGTTGATATATATAATCTCGAAACATAGGACAATGAAAATACATGAACCATTGTACTAATTTTCACCAGCAGCTGCGTGCGTCGTAGCAGCAGGGTAAGGTTATTCTGATCAGTGCATATTATTGAACTTCTGAACAAATATGCGCTCACTCATCATTGCGCACATCTGTTAAGGCCAGTGTGGCATAAATCTGTGAACGCCCCAAAAGACTCCTGCTACACTAATCCAAACCAAACGTTTCCCAGTTTTATCTACCCATAGTCGAGGGTAAAACCGATAACTGTTTAATCTAAAAATGTTCTATGGACACTTTTCCATCTCTTAGTATTCAAGGGCATTGGTCAATGTGAGATGTCTTTAATGTAACTGAGTGTGTTATGCATTACCCTTCCCCTCCAGCTCAGTCTTTCTTATCTCAACATGTTGTCCATACAAACAAGGCCCCTAACAATATATATA
>MJUT01045928.1:135247-269503 GCA_002080005.1 Gigantidas platifrons | reverse complement strand
ATTCTTTATCACTTTGTTTTGTGTACTTGGTGTTGTTTTACAAACCATTTTAGACGTTTATATATTTATATATATATATATATATATAACATTATATATACTGCTTGATAAAATAATGAGATATTAACAATTCACTTGGCAACCATACACATACCACAACGACGCATACGAAAGTAGAAATCCTGGACCATCATGGGCCTTTTTGGTGTTCCTTTGGATTCAACCAAAGATGAAGAACATGATCTTCCGTCATTCTACTGAATGCCTAAATTAGACAAGTGTCTTTACAAGTATCGTTATATTGCTGGGTATGTCAAATGCCCCACCAAAACTCTTTCCAAAGTCATGAATGTGGAAAAGGTCGGACTATGATTTTGACAAGCGGAACATATCCGTGGTCATGTTTGACACAGATACCACGTAACGGTTAACTAAGTCAAGGTGGCGACCATAAAACTTTCGTAGTGTTGACTTCAACTGAACTACTAGGAACCCTTGATTCAGAAGCTTCCTTTTCAGTAGCAACTCACTATCTAGCATATGTAGTATATACCTCTCAGTTGATATAGTATTCCAGATATTGTGATTCATATAATTTATCCTTGATAAAGGCTTGATGCCAACAAGGAGACTACTGAAACAAGGGTTCCTAATGTAGTGGGTATGCTGAAGTCGCTACTTCGGAGGATTTAAGGTCGCCATCATGACTTTTTTTTTATTATTTAGGAATAGCTATCACAAATGGCCATGGATATGTTCCGTCTTTACAACTCCTTCACTTCTGCATTCATGACTTTAACTGGGCTTGTAGCAAGAACAACGCGACAGTGTCACTAATAACTGCGGACTCTATCGGAGTGGGGTGAGGTGGGTTGGTGTTGCTCACCCTTTAGTTTCACGTGTAGTGTTTTGTGGATCATTGTTTTTCTTCTTCGATTTACGGTTTCTGATATACCCCTTTGGTATCTTCAAACTCTTCTCAACAACTCTCACGCATAGGTAGATGGGTAATTGCAAAGACCAAACACCATACGGGATAATTCAAATCGCGCATATTTGGAAACTAAAGCAGTCTTCGCCCGTTCATCATTGACTTTGGCTCTCCGATTCACATGGGTACTTTTGAGACCTATGGATCCTAATACCATGTAAATACTTGGAACTGAAATACTATGATCGTATCATAGTTGGATTTACAATTACCTATGTAATATCCACTAATGTTGTGCCTCCTAATCCGGATAAAGTTTGTCAGTGACTTGTGGCAGATCGGTGGTTTTATCCGGGTACTCCGGTTCCCTCTACCAATAATTCCGGCATGATATAACTGATATATTGTTGAAAGTGGCATTAATCCCCATAACCCTAATCCTAAACATCAACACTTTATTTTCTATGTTTAATACCTCGCACGCCATGCTAACAGCAATTTCTTCCTCACTCAGCAAGACAAGTCCAAGAAGCATGTTATCTATATGGGACATTTATACCATTCTAGGGTTCAACTCAATTTTTACCATTGCATAAAAAATAAACTCATTCATGTGAATGCTCCATCCATTACGACCTCCTTACTGTCTAGTAGCGATCAATATACTACATGTACTGGTACCTGTTTTGTGGCCTGTGTATGGTATGGCTGCATCAACCACAGCAAAAAAGAATTGCTCTTAACCCTCGACTAGGGTCATGTACAACTCCCTCAATTACCCCTCTTCCCTCGCGAACGTAGTATATCCCTCATCCGTATTCTAGTTGCCGCGCTCTACAAGGTATTCCAGCCACGCAAAGAATAGTTCCTTTACCTCAACAAGCCCAAGAATCGAAGGTTCAATGTACGTTTATTTCCATGCGAAGCAACGTATTCCATTGGTGCAGCGAGCTACAATGTGATATTCCGTTTAGTTGCCGGTCAATATTACGCTGCATCTCATAACGTCCTATTCAAATTTAGATGAGTATTGAAAATTCCCGTGGACCTCGATGAGAGGACGAGCTCCAGGATTCTGGTACCCTTTTTCTGGAGTGAAAATTCAAAACTGAAACATGGAGAAGAACCTCAGTGGAGGTATCGGTACTGTAGCACCGGTCCGGATATGATGGCATACATGCGCAATAAATCAGTGGTCCTGTCCCAACAAACTTATTTCATGTAACGATCGTAGGTATTTGGAATATAAAGACTGGATTATTCAGGTTTTGTTCCAACCGGACTTTTCAACAATAAAGTTCATCGCCTCTTAGTGTGAGAAAAACCCCTTGGGACAGGGTCGTTCTGTAGGATAACCACATGGTTGTAGTACACCATCA
The DNA here is from genome assembly GCA_002080005.1 of Gigantidas platifrons. Taxonomy (NCBI): domain Eukaryota; kingdom Metazoa; phylum Mollusca; class Bivalvia; order Mytilida; family Modiolidae; genus Gigantidas; species Gigantidas platifrons. The sequence continues at coordinate 267,193 of MJUT01045928.1, read as the reverse complement.
TCGACAGAGACTGTGTAAATACCAATTTTATCCGACAAGACCGAGAAGGGACTGTAAATCTTCCCTCCATGTCAATGTCCTCACTTCCGCAGGGTAGGAAACAGCATACAACCCATGTCTTTAGTAGAGTAATATGCCAGAGCCCCCGAAACCATCAGCCACATGTATAATTGTTCCTAAGGGTCGATGCATATGGCTAGGACACTCGCGAGGCATCAGGAAGATACTAGATATTTATCAGGCACACTGATGAAACACCCCCTTGCGATGGAAGTGTGGGGTGCACATATGTGCAACGAAACTTTCGACAGGGATGACGATGTGAATGCACACGGATCCGAATCTGCCATATATACTGTTTAGCGTAATTTGGCATAAACATATTTTATTGTCCATAGATCTACCGTCTGCTGCACATGTCTTAGGGCTATTCTTCCCCTCCCATTTGACTAGTATCATTCCAAAGAAAAGCCGTACCAATCGACATTATATCGACCAAACATCGGTTTCCCACTTCCGGGTCAGACCTGGAAATCACTGCTTGGCATCAAACCTCTCTATGTCCGACTGATACATGCATGCTCCAACCAACACGGTCAGATCCATACAGGGTTCCACTCGGCATTTTCACATCTAGGTGCTGAGAGTAACCGACTACTAACTAAGAAAGTCTGGTGTTAAGCTTATTTATGGATGCACAATATCGCATTTGCCTCAATTGTTTTGATTGATGAATGAACTAGGGAACGGTGTCTAGATGCCATGCCCTATTAAGTACATTGAAATAGTCAGATAGTTTGATGCTGGTCAACACAAGGTCGTGATCCATTTCTCCAAGGAGCAATACATTGCTGAAGAGAGATGCATCATATATCATTGGTTCTCAATCAAATGTATTGTCCGGTCCTTCAACTGACTTAAGTGCCTGGGATTCTGCACCTCGAGCCCACATCAGGGTGTCAAATTTTAATTTATTGGGGGCGCTCTATGCATATTTTGTGCAAAATCCTAAGCGGCAAAGTTCTTGCCCACTTGGTGTTTAAGTCAAGAATATTGCCTGGGCCTTTATTTGACCTAAGTGGCTGGGTGGGATTTTGCACCTCAAGCCAATTTTCGACACAAACAGGTTTAACTGTACAAAGCAATAGCATGATTTGCAACATAAACCGCCACAAAAATAAATAGGAGAGCCGGTGTTCTGAGCAGGTTTGTTGTCCCACAATTTGCACCCCATTAAATTAATGATTTTCAAAGTCACTTAATAAGTCAACAGAAAAACTGCACCTTCCAAAGTTAAACTGGAAAATGTTAACCTCCAGTATGTAATGAACCATTAGATGTATAAATTATCACTTTAGTCTTTTTTATTACTGTAAATTTATATACAAATGTGTAGGTAATTTAAATTATTTCAATCAGTTTAATTGGCATTTTGTTACTTTGAAATTTCGACAGCATACATGTCTCCACAAATGCACGATGACACGCAAGCACTCCACATTCTCATTAATAAATTGTTTTTCTTCTGGGTTCCACAGGCGTTCGTGGCACGAAATTACCATTATTTATTTTGAATGAAATTTCTTTATTATTTCATCTTATTTTCCTTAGTCTAACTTGTTCGTGTCCATATTCATACAACCTTATGTTAATAGCAACTTATATACTATATATAGCGTCGACACATGTAAGTTGATGTTAACATGATATTGTATGGATATTGACACGAACAAGTTAAAGTAGGGAAAAATAGATGAAATCATAAAGAATTCTAATATGACGTCCTTCAAACGCTTGGAGTCCAAACCCGTGGTGAAAATAATATATACCTACACCCATTGTAATTTATGACGTCATCGACAATTTATAGCGATATTTTACCAATTTTTACATATTAGAATCGAAATAATTCATGGAAGCCATATGTATATATTGTTTTTACCATGGGTAGGCCCTTTATGTCAGCTTTTTACCCCTCGCTAACGGTTCGGGGTAAAACTTCGTGACATAAAGGGCCTACCCATGGTAAAAACAATATATACATATGACTTCCATGAATTATTTCTTAAATATTTTTTTATTGAAAGTAAATATGTAAACAGAACACTAAGAAAAAGGGGGGGGCTATTTCGTGGCACGAACGCCTGTGGGCGGTTCGTGTGTATAAATATTTAGCAATTTCCGTAGATAAGAACAATTCTTGAACACCTGTATTTTATTTTTAGAATATGTATCCATTTGTACTTATATATCGGGTGAGCTATTGTCTTTCTGAATCTGTAGATTAAAAGCATAGTATACAATAGGGTAATAGGGTAATGTTTCCTCATTAATTATGTCTCTAGTTATGAATAAGTATTGTCATTAAGCGACAGGTACTTGAACATCGCAAGTTATATAACGCGTAATAATACGTGCAGGTGTTCCCTAGGCAATACACATCACTCGTACTCTAGAGGAAAACAGGAGTCACACAATCGTTGTGGTGTTCACACCAATAAGCTCACGTGAAATAACGGAATACTAGGAAGCATTTAAACATCGCTAATCGCTTTCAAGCTTATGAATTTTCTGGTAGGCTTATTCATTCCCTCGTTGTGTGCGAGTTGTCATACTTCCGTGTGCACACCACCAAAATATTATTTTCTTCTGATTGTTTACTGCTTAAGCAAGAGACTGAAACCAATAATATAAAATCATAAAAATGACAGCTCTTCAATTGATCACGTGCACTATGGGGCCCTGCCACGGGCACTTGAACAACGTCGATACATTCCTTCTATTCTGTACGACCCCTCATTTTTTTTCAAATCGACAATAACTCATCCGATATATATATATAATCGAACTTGTTTTATAATACCAAAGGCAATCTAGGAAATCTGAGAAAATAACCTTGGTATAATATAACAAGTTAGATTTTACAACAAGGTAGATTGCTTTAAATATATATATCGGATGAGTTATTGTCGATTTGAAAAAAAGGAGGGGTCGTACAGAAAAGAAGGAATGTATCGACGTTGTTCAAGTTATTTTCTCAGATTTCCTAGATTGCCTTTGGTATAATAAAACACTTATTTATCAATAGTCAGTGGGACATATATATTGTATGGTTGTCACCTGCTTAGATGTTTGTATAATATACTTTATTTCCTGTGATTGTATAATGAATTCTTCATTATCATATACAATATATTAAAAAAGTTAGATTGCTGTAAAATTATAATATTAAATATTTATTATGCCTCAGTATATACTTTCTTAAAGCTTTTTTAAAGAAATAAAAATGCTATTGTTTCACATTTTTAACACTGAGACTATTGACCGAACAATAGTTTTCAAGACTATTGACTGCCGCTGAACTATTTACTGGCAATTTAAAAAACATGTTTTATTGCTGATTTTTTTCTTAATATTACTATTAAGAACTTCTATTTGTGTCTTTTTAATAGCCATATTTTCTCAGATTTCCTAGATTGCCTTTGGTATAATAAAACACTTATTTACTGGCTATTCGGACAATAGCAAGTTTATTGTCCCCCTCCACACCAACTATTTCCCTCCGCTCCGCGTCGGGAAATAGTTGGTGTCTCGGGGGACAATAAACTTGCTATTGACCTCATAGCCAGTAAATAGGTGTATACTATGTACCATATACACACGCTTAGACTTGTAACTTTCTCTAGATTTTCCTTACGAGACAAGGTAACACTTCAACTATTGAAGCTACATTTTTATGGAGCGGATGTGGACGTGTGGTCTAGTGCACTGGACATACGGCTACGCTATTGGTGCTGTAGTGTATAAGTGGTGTGAGTTCAAATCCCGTCAAGGAAAGAACAAAAAATTGACAGGTCAAAAATCTAATTCCGACACTGTTTGGTTTAATTTTCAGACGTAAATAATATTTGATATTAACATAGTATCACAAGTAACTTTGAGATCCAGTGGGACAGATATATTGTGTGGTTGTCACCTGATGAGATGTTTGTATAATGTACTTTATTTCCTGTGACTGTATAATGAATTCTTCGTTATTCTATACAATATATTAAAAATTGCTGAGTTAGATTGGTGTCAAATTATAATATTAAGTATATATGTACCATCTACACACGCTTAGACACATGTCTTATGCATATCTCTAGATTTTCCTTACGAGACAAGATAACACTTCGACTATTTAAGCTACATTTATATGGAGCCGATGTGTTCGAATGGTCTAGGGCGCTGGACATAAGGCTAAGCGATTGGTGCTGCAGTGTATCAATTGTGTGAATTCAAATCCCGTCTAGAGAAGAACACAAATTTGACAGTTCAAAAATCTAATTATAACACAGTTTGATTTAATTTTTAGACGTATATATATATATATATATATATATATATATATATATAACGTCTGAAAAACCAGTCAACGATCAATCTTACGGGGTGCTGGATCGCTACGGTATAACGATACTATGCAAGTAAAATGAAATTTATAAACGTCTAAAATGGTTTGTAAAACAACACCAAGTACACAAAACAAAGTGATAAAGAATTAAACACTTCGTTGAATGACAAAATTTTCGTCCCACCGAGGGACTTTATCAATGTCTATTTAAATAATACTTAGAACCAATATGGCGTCTTAATTTAAAAAAAAAACAAAAGTTTAGACGGTCCATTTACGGAACAAAAGAACCAGAAATTGCACATATGAAATTACATACATAAAAGAATTGAAATCCTACATATAAATTAATGAAAGTACAATAACAATAATATAAATACACAATCGGGCTATTCATTTAAATAAATGTTGAATTAGAAATAAAAATAAAAAAAAGAAAATGAGACATTATTGGTAAATGCATCAAATAGAACTGTCAAAAATATTATTTGTCAAAAATATTTTTGAAAACGTTATGATACCCAAACTCAATCACAATAACGGCCCACCAAAGTGTGGAATATATACTATGGGCCGATTGAGCAAACTTCATGTTCTAATAGGACTGGAAGGGACCAACAAAAATAGGAGTCAAGAAAGGATATTATTTTCTCTCATTGATTCCATTCGGTGACAAGGTCTTAAGTTTTCTAATCGAGAAGCTTTCCCTTTCCTGTCTGCTTTTATCATCCCACTTGGGGTTATGGTCAATTATGGTGACCTTCAGTTTGCCGAAAGAATCATGGTGGCCCGTCGATCTGAGATGTCTGCTGAGTGGAAGGTCAGGTTTGCAATTTGCATCACTTCTATGGCCATTCAGGCGTTTACTAAGTTGTTGTTTAGTTTCTCCGATGTACTGAAGGCCACAAATTGCACATTCCAGGAGGTAGATAATATTTTCTGTCTTGCAGTTGGCATTGCAGTATATGACGAATTCTTCTCCTGTATGTGTGCTGCTGAATTTTTGTGTGCATTGGATGTTTTTGCACGTCATACATCGTCTCGAATCACATTTTTGACACTGACCATTGTAGGCAGATCGAGGGGAGACGTCAGCTCTCACCAAGATATCTTTCAAACTTTTGGGTTTCCTGAAAGCCAAGACGGGTGGTTCCTTGAAGATTTTGAACAATTCTGGGTGTTTTTGTATGGTTGTCCAGTGCTCACGAACGATGTTGGATAAATTACTGAGCGCAGGATGGTATGTGATGACAAATGGCACTCTGTTGTTCGCGTTCTTTTCTTTATATTGGATGAGGTCTTTTCTGTCAATACCACTTGCTTTGTTAAAACAATGGTTAATGCTCGCATTGTTGTAACCCCTCTTTTTCAGATGGCATTTCAGTTCCCCAAGCCGTTTTTTGGTAGTTTGCTCATTGGAACAGATGCGTTTTATACGGAGAGCTTGGCTGTATGGAATACTTTTGGTGCAATGCTTAGGATGACAACTCTGTGGGGACAGGTACTGATGTTTATCTGTCGGTTTGTTGTATATGTCAGTTGACATAATACCATTTTCACAGGTGGTGTAAGTATCCAGAAAGGATATGTTATTTCTAGATGTTTCATGGGTGAATTTTATAGTGGGGTGAACATTGTTGGCATGGTCAAAGAAACGATTGAGGGTTTCTTCCGACTCGGTCCACTTCATGTCAACGTCGTCTATGAAACGAAACCAAGAAAGTGGCTTGTGAGGTGCAGATTGTATGATATGTTTTTCAATAGCTATATATTTGACAAAAATAAAAACCCGATCGTTTAATGATAAAATCCTTTAAACTTGTTTAATACATTTTAAAAACCCAACGAAATTAGTCTTTCGGTTCGTAATACTATGTAATGACGGGAAAACAAATAGGGATAATCTTATCCTGTCATGCAAAGAATACAACAAGTCTAATATAATTACATTACTTCCTTTTTTTCATTGAAATGTTACAATAAGATTTGGTATGAAGTGGTCACATGATTATAAAAGAGATGTTTCAAAATACAATGAAACTCAAACCCGAACTTGCACTTGCCTCCATGACGATGTCAGATGTAAACAATCAATGGCGTAGTAATGTCCAACAGCAAATAATCTAACACATATAAAATTCACAACGAAAAATTCAACTATATTAAATTTTGGTGTGATTTAAATATAATTATAAGAATTGAATGAATTCTTTTGAAGTTTTATTGGGTATGAAAGCGTTGATCGAACTACATTTTCAAAATGAAGCGCCGCGCTTCATTGAAAATGTACTTCGGTCAATGCTTTCATACCTCAATGAAACTTCAAAAGAATGCATTCAATTCTTGAATGAAACTTTTCCGTATTCAGGCGACCTCTTTTGAACTTAGCATGCATATTGAGATTGTTGTCGATGAAAGAAACATGTGGGAATCTAGTTCAAAACGTGGTCCTGAAGATTTACAGCTTCAAAGTTCAGAAAGAAAACACCAGAAAGGAGAATCGAATGCTTAATCGAGTGATCTGAGCAGGATATGGATTGGAGACCAGTGTGATTGTTGGAATGAGCTCAGATCAGTTCTACGAGTGAAATCCAACGCTGAAGTGGCGAAAATTATTTTGGACTGGTAAGTGCAATGTTTACATTTTAACGATGAAAATAAATCGTAAATTGTCACTGATAGAAGTTATGAATTTATTCCGTAGGTGAATACATCGAAGGAATATATATTAATGTATCAACTATATCTTAAATGTATGTTATTTACTTCGAAATAGGTGATGAAACCTGTCAATTGTCAACGGTAAAATCGAGACGAAAATATTGGGGCCAGCTAAGGGGTGTTTTTAAAAATACAAATTAACTCTTTTAAATAGGCGTCATAGATTCCAAAATTGTTCTTTAGTGTATTGTGTCACATTTTGCTTTAATTCTGAAGTAGTAGTTTAATTAAGCAAATATTCTAACAACCTTTGTGGGAAACATTGTGTGTGTGGTGGGGTGTATTGTTATGAATATAGTAAGTACCAGAACCAAATTAGTGTAAAATATAGTATTTGCTCCTCAATCAAGGAGTCCCGGAAATAGGATCTTCTGCCCCTAACTGTACTAGTAGTCACACTGTAACAGATCTTCATTATTTTTTGTCATTTTACAATATTGTCAATTTCAGATATGATGAGAAAATGCAGGTGACACAAACAGCAAAACAACTTAAATTGTCTGATAATACAGCATGTGCGGTATTTACATCCACTCCAGAACATGCCCACCAGAAGCCCAACATTACTCTAGTCTCTAGTAGACTGTTAATCACCCATTGCATACTAACAGTGTTTCTGAGATTGGTAAAATGTAAGTTTAATAAAACAACATAGTAGTGAAAGTATCTAGTGAATTTCATTGCTGTTTATGGTATTTTAAACAATTTATGTCACCTTCATACAGCTATAATCAAAACATTTCAAAAATTTAAAGCCAAAAGCAGTTGAAAGACTGAGACTCAGAGATAACAATAATGGCAAATTTAGCTAAGTGCAGTGCTTTGCTCGTGGGAGATACTTTCAACATTATATTACTGGTAATAAAATATGGAATAAATCAATAGAATCTTGTGTAAATCTATACATTTACTTTTTCATATATGCACTTTAGTTGTGACAAATCTGACAATATTTCATTACATTGAATACAATAATGATTTACTCAAGTAAAATGCAAATATTGTGATTTTGATTTTTGGTGTTTAAACACCACTTTCAACAATAATTCAGAACTGACCATGGGCAAGCAACTGGTAAACTTTATCATTCACAAGCAGCTGCAAATCAAATGCACATTTTTTTGTAATTTACAAAGCCGGGCTATTGTGTAACAGCTACACATGTCAGTTTTATATTTTTTTTCTGTTTTAGGACAGAAGTTGCAATGTCAGGCATAGAAGATATTGCTGTCAGCAAATATTCCACCAAAAAGCATTTGACAAATCCAGCAGTTTTATTTATCCCTTTGAGTGAGTATTCTTGACAATTTGACACACACAAAAAAACTCCCACTTGTGTTCAGATTGTCTGGAAAAAAAAGATATTGAGTTAAATGTCTAATACAATGTAATATAAGATATCAGGAGAAAAATGAATGGCGAAATTAGTACATTTGTAATAATATCGAGGGACCCGAGTGGCTCAATGGGTTAGGTCATTGGAAGCCTATCGCCAATACGGCATGGGATCAAGCCCGGCTTTGTAAATTACAAATGCACCACTCGACTCGGGATCAAGCTTCATAAAATGGAGTTAATTTAAATCACTTTTTATTATCTTTTAAACTTTAAATGAAAGAATATTTGGTTACATCTTTGTACGTGAGTCCGTTCAACTGAAACGAAGGGGCCAGGTTGGCTCAATCATTTAGGTCGTTGGATCTAACAACTCATACAAGCTTATCATCAATACGGCGTGGGTTCGCGCCCGGCTTTGTAAATTACAAAAAAGGGTGCACTCGACTGGGCAGTCGCATGTGATAAAGTTTACCAGTTGCTTGCCCATGGTCGGTGGTTCTCTCCGGGTACTCCGGCTTCCTCCACCACTAAAACTGGTCGCCACGATATAGCTGTAATATTGTTGAAAGTGGCGTTAAAACACCAAAAATCAAATCAAATCATTAATAATATCGAAAGAAAATAAAACAATCACATAATTTGACAAAAACACAACCATCTCAACTGTTTCCCTTTTCAGCACACCAAAATTTACAAATATCTCTACAAAAAAAATGAGAAAATAGGGGCATTAGGTCTCAATTTCATACTTAATATGCAGTATCTATATTTCATGACTTTTTACAGTAAAAAAAGGTCTAAATGGTAAACCAATGAAGTAAAAATTCTATGGAAAGTCCTTTATAAAGATTGGTCATTATTACTTGAAACATGGTGCTCTGTGTTTGCCTAATCAGCATTTATAATGATGGGAGACAATAAACCAGTTAGAAGATGATATAATTAAGCTTGCTTATATTTGTGTGGTTGATACTCTGCTGTTGAATACACTTGTAATGATACTGTAAGCATTGTAGATATACATGTATTCATTAAAATTATTTAAAGTGTTTTGTAGGAGTTTATGTTATTTGCATTTATTATTTTTCTGATTAAAATTTGTACCTTAAATTTTGTTTTGGTATTACCATTAACATTAACATGGTTCCTGTGATTAGAAACCATACATTTATTGAATGATTTTTGAGGGATAGGGTCATGGTATTTAATGCCACTTTTAACAATATTTCAGCTATATCGTGGTTGTCAGTTTTATAGTTAAGGAAAACCAGAGTACCTGGAGAAAACCACAGACCTGCCACATGTCACTGATAAACTTTATCACAAAATGTTGTATCGAGTACACCTAACCTTGTGTGGGAGTCAAACTTACTATTTCAGTGGTGATATGCACTGACTGCATAGGTAGTTGCAAATCCAATTACCATATGATCATGACCACAACTGCCCCTGAATAATGTTTGATTTTTAGAAAACAATGTAATTAAAAACCAAGTTAAAGTTTGTTTTGTTTTCTCAATATGGACCATGTAACCAGATTATTTGCAACCGGAATGAATCTGTGCACATCAATAATGTTGCATCATACTGTTGTTGACCACAATACTTGTCTTCACTGCAAAACAGGTGTACAAACTTATAAACAATGTGTGTAAATAAATTTGGCACAGAAAATAATTTTATTTTAGATTATCTATCCGAGTAGTCAAGGCATGATGCCGACATACTGTCCAAGTGGGTCTGGATATTTTGCCTTATCCGCCATACACAATAACTTGGTATAACACGCCTGTTTCCTGCTCCCAGATGAGATAGTCATGTTGCCACTAAATGTACTGTCTGTACACAGTGTGTCTTCTTCCTCTGTTGTTATCTTGATCTGGAGGTTGTACAGAACATCATCTTTATGGCAAGCAGCAACCTCCAAAACAAGTTCATCCAAATCTATGGTACAGAAATCCTGAAAAGAAAGGAATATATATGAGAAACAATCTACATGTATATAATTTTCCCTTATAATACATCACTTCATTCAGATACATTTTTTGTAAGTTAGTTTGAAAAAGATTATAAATGTTCTTGCATGAATACTTTCCCAGTTATGCTTTATTTGAGGGGTCATCCAACAGTTTGTCATGAGATGTGGGTTTTTGCTTTTTGAGGGTTGTATGGTAAATTGAGTAGCACCTCTCACTGTCCTCTACCCCTACATCTCCCTTGTCTTCTGCCTGCTCCTTGATTGGCAATGTTCTTGCAAGAACTCTCATCATTAGAAGAAATTATATCGCTGGTAGTTGATCTGAATTCTAAAATAAATATAATTTTTTATCATCTTGTATAAATAAATCTTTAATTCAATCTTATTTGGCAACCAATAAAATGAGGACCAAACAAAATAGACATCTGTCAAAAGTATTAGAAAATAAAAAAAAAAACCATATATAATCGACCAAAACCATTTCTTTACCAAAAAAATGTGAAGTAAATTCTGGATAGATATTAATTTTTTTTACAAAAAAAACCTTTTGAATTGTCCATATTTTGATTATTTATTTGCTCATTATATTTATATGAGTGGTTTTTGTTGATAACATAATTTTTCCATGATTCAGATTTTTACGAATTATTTTTAGCATAAATGTATAAGAAAATAAAAGTCATATAAAAGCCTAAAATATTCAATTTGCGAACATTATTTACTGAATAATGCGGAATCATTCAGAATTTTTTTTACCAATACGGAATACAACATATTTATTGTTCACCTAGTTAATTTTTTGTATTTCCCTTATCGCACCCCAATTTTGTCAAAATACGTATTTTTTAAATCAACTTTATTTCTCCTCTCGCGAGCTATGCACAAATTACTAACGTACTTTTCTTTATTAAAACCATGCGAAGTGACCACTTTCTATCGGAAAAACATTTGAAATAAAACAATAATATAGTGAGAAAAGAGTACACTTGCTTACATGTTTCATCGCTGTTTATTTATAGTTGGAACAACACTATCATTCGGCAATCGTATATGACCGAGTAGTTATTATTGGATCATTCGACAGACTCCGTAAATTTGCCGATAATTAATCAGTCGCCATCTATTGATGCATCATTCTGGAATTTTTCAACAAATATCGTCCTCTCATCCATTCTTTCTCACATATATCAACACGAAAATGAGTTAAAACATTATTTTATTAAATATAAAGCATTTATAATACATTTTTTGAAGAATAAAAAACGGTAAAATATATAGCTATTGGGACTTTAAAACGTAGATATCTTTCGAGTAATAATCCCTTTAATGTGCCCCCTTCAATACTTATAGGAATGTTTACATTTAACACGGAAGTTAATATGAACATGGAAAGAACGCAACATGAATTCCTTTGGATTATTATTTTTTTCTTTCTTTCAAAGATCTCTATGGAGATAAATGGTAAGCTATCTACGTTTATTTCTATTATTTGTCTGAAAGATACTTTAAGGTCGGAGTAAAATCAACTTGTTCCGCCATTCATGAACAAGAAATGGGAGTTCCCCAGTGAATGATCCTTTCTGTTTCATTGTTTAATATTGAAATTAACGGCATAGCTAAAGTGTTGAGGTTCTCGTTATGTTGATGGCTTCCTAATATGTTATCAGGGGAAAACATATGAAAAATATTGAAAGATGTTAAGTCTATGTAAAATAGAAACAAAATGGATAATGGAGAATGGATTTAAATTCTCAAGTTCAAAAACTGTTGGTATGCACCTTTGCAATAAAAGAAAACTCCATTCGGACCCGAAATTGAGCTATAAATGAGTGTCTTCAGGCACGTACTTTCTTTAAGTGTGGTGTGGTTAGGAAGGTTTAAATTTGTTTTTTTAAAGGTTTATATAGATCGTTGATTCCATCACAATTATATTACGGATGAATGTTTTTTAACGGATCAGCACGTAAATCTTACACCAAACTACTTCATTTAATTCATCATTAATGATTACGTCTCTCGGTTGGAGCTATCAGAACATCTCCAGTTTAGAGTTTGCACGATGTGGCAAGCAAACCCTCAATGTAAAACAGTCACATCAAATTTGGTTTGCAATATGCAAATCCTGCTTCCGACTGTGATTTAATGCGTTATATGAAAGTGTTTATGATAAACTTTTGGCCTTCGAATAAAATAACACTTGGAAAATTATGAGAAATTATGAGATCACTTTGAATAACATAGATCATATAATGACTCTTGAAACACTCTATGGTTGTTCCCCTTGGATAATTTATAAATACGGACGGATTGATTTCACATAAATTGTAGATTTGAACTGATGACGAGGACACTAGAATGATTAAACTATCGCTTCACTGTTGTACCCTGCGAACCGTGACTAATATGACTGCATAAATAAAATGTGTTCAGCACGGACTTTATGTTTAATATTTACGGACTCTTATATTCCAAATTTATGACGGCATCTTAACGATAATACTATCACCTATACTGGGCGCTGTGACGTCAATTTATGTACACCAAAATCGGTATCATTTCAATACAGACACCATTTACACGGCTAACAAAAATGCTCCCTTTAAACATACAGAGTAAATGGGAAAAGGAAGTTCATACAGAGATTGGAGTTTCATTTACTGTATACCTTTTTCTGCTACAAAATATACTAAATTACAGGACTTTCAATATAAACTGATACATATAATCTTAATTACAAATTCCTTTCTATATAAATGTGGGTTAAAAGAAACTGAACTTTGTACATTTTGTGCAGAAACCAAAGAACGTTCGGAACTTTTGATTAGCAATGGCCTAACTGAACACAGTTCAGTCCAGAGCACAATCAACAATGTTTTAATTATTTAGAAATATTATATATATGTCTGCAGATGCAAATGCAAGGCCCCTAATTTAGAAGGTGATCTTAAATTCCTGAAATATGCTATTAATATTGAAAAGGCATCACTGATATATCTGTCCCCAGAACAAAAGGAACATGTTAAAAGAAAATTGTTAGATCTGGAAGCGTTATTGAGTGATTAATATTAAAATATATCTATAATATTAAAATATATGTATAGCTTAAAATGATAGCTTTGAATTTCAAAAGTCATTGCAAAATAGTATGTTATGAAGACTTAACTTGTTTTTTTTTTACATTGTGACACTTTTGTGTACTGAAACATTGTGCATATAGAATCATGTATGTATAAATCTGTTCTTGGAAAAATAAACAAATTAAAAAAACAACATGTTTACACTCACCACTCTAACAAATAACTCCGGACTACTTGATCCGCAAGAATCAGTGCTTCAATATATATTTAGTTGTTTGACTGGAATTAATTAATTTTGCGTTCATTTTGTAGGTTATACACTAACAACGTCATCAGATAAAGCTACTGTGGGACTAGAATTTACCTTCAAATGTGTTACTACAGAGACTATCATAACATTCAACAGAGAAGTTACTACTGTATGTACCATTACTGGTGGTAATACAGATGGTACATGTGTATTTGACGGAGGTTACATAAGAGATTATACATACACATGTAACCCTACAACTAACACATATACCGTAACTATACCAGGATCTTATCTGACAGAAAGTTTACATGGAACAACATGGAAATGTGACAATCCATTCGGAGGAGCAGAAACAAATACTAAGATAATTTATGTTAATGGTAAGTAATTATATCGTTTTAACATTGTAGTTTTAATAGACTTGCATTTGTGTGTATTTGAAGACGAGACATTGGCGCGTCATGCTTTGTGTTCAGTATTTGATTTCGGAATACTCCGAATGTATTGACCAGGCTCAAGCTAGCCACCAGTTTCTAGCGACCTCTAAGTTAGCGACCAATATGACGATATGTCTCAAAACCAAAAAATAGGAATAAAATGTACTTTTAAAGATTTCTAGCGACCAATAACAAATAGATTATTGTAAATACATATTCAACGCAATGAATCGACATATGGGCATACTATAATATTTCTGGAGCTCACCTCCCCCCGCCCACACAATACAAAGTTAACATTTAATATTAAATGGAATGGCATAAACAATAGTAGTTGCAGGTAAATATGTAAGGATTATTTTGAGCCCAAATTTGGTTGCATTTAGTTGTATTTGAATCCTTCATGGAGGTCTTGATGCATGACCTATGAATACGGAAATTCCCGGAATGACGTTACTGTTTGTAGAGTAGGAAATGTCACGGAGCATGGGATTTCAATGCATGCCAAAGTTGATATTTGACTCTCTGCTGTGGGCTTGAGGTGCAGAAACCCACCCAGGCTCTTAGATATGTTAAAGGCCCGGGCAATGCCTTTGATTTAAACCCCAAGTGGGCAAGAACTTTGCCGTTGTGAATCTTTCATGGGATATTTATTGAGCCACCTTCCTCCACGAAAAACAACTTTGATATTTGTTTATATTTGACACCGTTTTTTATTAAATTTAAATTATTTTGGGGGTAATTTTCCATTTTTACATACAATACTGACATTACAATTAATTTACACTACAAGACATTACACACATATTGGAATTTTCCGGTCTGGATATATAAAGTTATTACATATGAAATGGTCATAATCAGAGCTCTAAATAATTTTCTATTTTAATGGAGTTATTGCCCCTTAAATTTTGGAATATTCATTTTGCTTTATTTACTTATTACTAATCTAAAAACTTAATCAAATATAGTTTTAAAATGTGATTTTGAATACACTGTTCTTTTTAATAACCCATGCATGTGATGATATTCTGAAGATTGAAATTTAATCATTGAATAAGATATTTTATCTTAAAAACATTTTGCATCCTCCCCTTATTTGGGGCACTGATATAATGCTGAACAAAAATCAGGACTATGTAGATTATGACCAGTTTGTTTCATGCTTTCATGGTCTCTGTCAATAATGCATTTATATTTTCTATCTTTTCTCTACTTTTCAATTTGCATTTTAAAGTTTCAATTGTTGGCAAATGATTAGACTATTTACAGCAGTGGATATAATACTTGGTAAAAAGTAATATCAAGTGAATAATCTTGAGTGGAAATTCTTCAATATTTGTATTAAATACTGTATTTCTTATATTTAATTCAATGGATATTTCAAAGATTTCTTCAAGTAAAACTATTACTTGTTGCCAAAATACCTTTATTATGGGGCATAACCATATATAATGTAATATCGAGTCTGTTGCATTATGACAGAAATTACACTGATCCCAATCTTAACCAAAAACATGATAATATTCTGTGTAGAAGTTTATATTGAAAGTTTCTAAGTTTAAAGTCATTTGCAGTCAAAGATATATTTTCAAAAAACATTTCTAAATTAATTCCACCTACTACTGATTTCCATTTAATTAAGATATTGATGGAATCTAGGTTTATGACATCTTTTAATTTAAATAAGTGGTAGAATTCCTTTGACAAACTCTTAGAATTTAATATTTTATTAATAAAGGTCTTTTTATCCCCCGATTCAGTTTTATGAGCTATGGTCTTACTTTTAATTATTGAGATTAAGCTAAGATATTTTAAGTAGTTAATTCTACAATCATATTGATCTTCAACTTCTTAAAGTGTTTTAAATATGTTGTTGTCATTAAGAATATTTCTTATTATTATGACCCCTTTATCAAAAAGTTCCTTGTAAAAGATAGTTTTTTCTTCCAAATTCAAGTGTGAATTATGCCATATTACATTGTCTAGGTTTAACCCGTCTCTGAAGTTCAATTCAAAGAAATATTTTATGAAATCTTTCCAAAATTAGTTTTTGATCAGAATATTATCAATGTCTTCCAATTTCAAATTACAATTAAAAGTTACATTTTTGTCCCTCTCCGGATATTGTAATTTTATTAACTCTTTCCAGGAGCTGTCAAAGGAATTGTCCATAATTTTTTTAATCCACATAAATTTGACTGACTTACCATAACTATATATATCTGTAAGCCATAAGTCCCCCTGCGAATGCTTTAATAATACCACATTTCTCTTTATTTTTTTTTTGGGGGGGGGGGGGGTTGTTGACCCATAAAACAATTTAAATAATGTTATCAATTTCTTTGAATTAACGAAGTCATGGATTTGGTAGAACTGATAGTGGATATGTTAATTGTGGGTTTATTGAACTTTTTATTATTGTAACCTTTCCATATAATGTCAGATTTCATTTACTCCAGACACGAACAATACTTTTGATTTTCTCTTTCTTTTCTACAAAGTTATATTTAATAAGATCTTCTGTATTTCCATTTGTCGGTATAGTTATTTCCTTAATTTTAAACTTATCCAGGGTAATGGTCATTCCCGGAGAAAAGTTGTGTGTATACATTTCCATTCTTGACTTTCCTAGTGGTGCCAATTCAGATATATTATAGTTTACTTTTAGCCCACTTATTTCAGTATAAATATCTAATAATTTGACAACATTTCTAATTGAATTTTTACTCCCATGCAATAAAATTTGCGTATCATCTGCATATTGAGACAATTTCAATTCGTTGGATTTAAAAATGAACCCTTTTATGTTTTCTGATCTCCTAATTGCTATGCCCAAAATTTAAGCACATAAAAGAAATAAATAGGACATATTTGTCGAACGCCACGAGTAAAATTGCAAAAAAGGTGTAGCCCATCCAGTATTTAATACACAACTAGATATATGATTGAAAAAATATATACCCACTGCTGAAATGAGTCCCCAAAATTAAAAAAGGTGAGACATTTTTTTTAAAAGAATTTCCAACTTATGGTATCAAAAGCTTTTTCGAAATCAATGGATACTATAATACAAGGGAGATTGTCATCTTCTGCAAGACCTATAACTTCTAGAAGATTTCTACTATTATCACCACTATATCTTTCCTTCGTAAACCTAGACTAATTTTCATTAATCATTTTTGTGAGTACTACTTTGAGTCGTGTAGCTATACATTTTGTCATAACTTTATAATCCACATTTAATTTGGAGATAGGGCTCCAATACTTGAATGTTCTTGTATCTTTATCTTTTTCGGAAGTAGAGTAATACTACTCTGTTTTTGTGAAATAGATATATTTTTGTTCTCATAACTATATGAAAAAGAATCTAATACTATGTCTTTAAGAAAATTCAAATATCAAAGTTGATATTTGCCACCCTGCTGTAGGTTTGAGGTGAAGAAACACACCCTGGCACTTCAGTCAGTTAAAGGCCCGTTAAATGCCTTTGATCTAAACCCCAAGTGGGCAAGAACTTTGCCGTCTTGAATTGTATAGGAATTATTTATAGAACCCCCCTGCTTTGGTTCGAGGTGAAGAAACATACCCATACTCTTTAGTGTTGGAAAGGCCAAGACTGTTGCTTAAGCTTCACTTGGGGAAGTACTTTTGCGTTGGGAATGTTATCCTGTCAATTGTTCATCTAATTAATAGAAAGATAAATAAACCGGACATTATCAAACTCAAATTTGTAAAAAGTTTATTGCATAAATATATTTGACGTACTGTCATTATTTAAAATAAATAACTAAAAGAACACAAAAAGCATATATGTACAATTTATTTGATTATATCTTGTTCAACTGAACTGAACGTATTTATTATATATGTATTCAGTTTAAAACTGCATAAGTTATAGCTACAATTAAAAGTGAACATGGATAACAATTATAAATATGAACGAAAATTAGATAAGTGAAGGAAGTGATTATAATGTTAGTATAGACTTCATTCAAATATGAAAGTATGTTATTAACTAGCATTTACACCTAAAAAATCAACGTGTCTCATTTCACCAATTTGTTTTTATATATATGGAAACTTATGTCCATCAACTATTTTACAAGAAGCTTTCTCATTAGCTATTCAATAACCAATGAAAACAAGGTTATATTTTCATCTTAAAAAAATATTTGTTTTAAAAGAAAGACAACTCTTGTCAATTCAAGAACATAATTTGTATAGGAAAGGTAACTCCTGATTTATGGGGAGATAATTTACAGGCTATAGTCTATTTGGTATGCCAGTTCAACTGATTTTGGCAGAAGTTCTATTTCTTGTGTAGGTTATTGTAAGCCAAACATTTCAGGAAACATACTGTACTTAAAAACAAGCATCATGACAATCTATGGAAGCATAAAAATTGTCAAAAGAGAGAGATGAACAATTTTACAACACAATGTATCAAACAATGGGAAAAGTTTTGCTTACCTATTATTTCTTTAGTGTAAAACAAAAAATATGGCTCTCACAAAAATTGCTCTTTTTTTTACTATTCTTTATTATCTGAAAACAAATAAAATGGATTAGTAAGCATGCCACTTTCTGGCTGAATTCACAAAATGCAAAAGAACACTAAAACAATCACAAACAAAATGTCAAACATAAAATGCACTTGTATTTTTGAAAGCTAGATTCCATTTATGGATGTGTTTTTCAGATATTAAAAGTGGAATGGTACTAAGTGGTCTATTGAACCAACAACATACATTTTTCAATAAATTCATCTTTTTTCCCATTTCAAGTAAGGAAGTGGACAATTTATGTTTTTTAAATGAAGATACACACCTAAAGATTTTTTAAAGTCCCATCTTTGTAATCTGCTATTATTTCGTCTCTTGTCAAGTCAAAAGCTTCTCCTGAGGCTGAATCCTTTCCTTCATCTGTATTCCAATATTTAATCTGCAATTTTCAAACAAATTAGTAATCGTATTCTGTGTAACAGTATGGTGGTAAATCACCCCATCCCCCTTTAAAAAACAAAAGTGAACATATATCATGTAGAAATGTTACAGTTATACATTGGTAACAAAAGTTTGACCGTTGTACATTCTATTTTCACAGTACTAGGTTTGCGGCAGTTTGTATTGTCCTTCAGTTTTCAATGTCGTCTGTTATTCGTGTTCATGTCGTTATCTCACTTACATTTTCTCATTACATATATGTACTGTTATCTGGATTTTTTATTCTGATTTTCCTTTGCCACAATTGCTTTGCTAATATTCTGTTCTTATACTTTAAAAAGTAATGATATACATAACAAATAATGTGATGATGTAGTATTTACAAATAAATGTTTGTTTCAGCAACTTGGAAATTTAAATCAGAAAGGCTAGAGTGGGTTTACTGTGAGTAATGGAAAGTTTGTGACATCATAAAGATTTTAACTTCCCAACCATAATTGAATTATTAGTTAATTTGTGGAAAGGTAACAGGTATTATGCAGTTCACGTGCTTGTTTTGATTAGTGAATAGAAGTTGTTGTATTAGAAACCAATAGTTACACTGTCGTTTGTGAAATTTTGTGCTAAAGGAATTTTTCATGCAGGTACTGGATAGTATTTCTAGTTTAAGGTTACTTTCTGGAGAACAAAAATTGTGGAGAGGGCAGTAAGTGCTGTGCAGCAATGAAAGTCTCAGGTTCTGAACTGTCATTGTCATAATAACCTGAAAAACTCCAGATTCATAGGACATGATTTGACCATTCCACACCTCTTGCTGATTATCTGTATTCTCCCATGTATGTTCTATTAATGTATTTATTAAAGCTGCTGGATTGTTATTCATTGTCTTCATCATTTCCGATTCCTTGCTACTAGTAATACATGTATTTTGTTCTTTTATTTCTAATAATTTTTTCAAATTGTTTGTCAAAATTTCTGGAGTGTGAGCTTTTCCTTTACTGCTGAATTGAAATAAAATTTTGTGATTGTTGCCAAAAGTTTCGGTTTCCTTTATTATATTAATCTTTTTTTCAAAGCCTGGATTTTCTCTGATTTTAATCTATATTCTTGTAGTTTGGTGTCAATTTCAGTAATTTGCGAAAGTCCAATTTTCCTCATATCCTCTAAAATTTTCTCTTTTTCCTTTTCCTTTTTCTATAACTTAAGTTTGTTGCTTTTCTCCCTCTCATGTATTACATTTTGGTGGAGTTTCTGTAGCTGTTCCTGTCTTTCTTTTCTTTTTGATAATAGTGTCATTCTGCTTCCGTGATTGTTCTATTACTAACTTCTGTTCTGCCCTGTCTTTATTTTGAATCCATGATATAGTGTTATTATTGCGAAACATTACACAGTTTTCAATGGTATCAATATTAGCTGTTGGGGCAGATTTCATTTGCGAGTCTAACTTTGCCATAAGTCGTTCAACAGTTATATTATTTCGTGGACATGATTATGTTTCCATTACCGTATCATCACTTGGTTCATAATACTCTCCACCTTCTAGAAAATCGGTAAACAGTTTTTCACATTTTGCTTTCAGTGCAGTACAAAGAGATTTTAGAATAATTTTTGTGTCGTCGTCCAAAGAAGAAGGTTTAAAAATGGAATCTGCAACAGCAGATAAAGGCTTAAATGGTCCAAAAAATAGTGAAATGTTAATGGAGAGTAGTAAATGTGGATTGTCAGAAGATATTTCGAGTACATGTATTAATCTACCATACACATTTCCCATGGATAGCGCAGTTGTTTTTTCATCTGATGATCTGTCAAAATATGGTTCTGTGATAATTTTACATATGCCCAATGCACTACAAAGTGCCAAAATTATATTATTCATCAAGGCTTTCAATATAAAAATGTATATGTAACAGTAAAATTCATAGTACTTTTAGAATTTAGAATATAATCAATCAAATGTTTGGCAAAAAAAAAAGTTTCAGCAGCATTATAAAATAAAACATTGAATCTTGATCCTCTACAGTTCATTATCGGTATTTTCTGTATTCCTTGGCTTAAAATGTAAGTAGACGCATATAGAGGATCTTCTGTGCCATCTTTATAAGATAATTTGGAATCAAATTTCAATAAAGTAACAGTCTTCCCATCAGATGTATCGAGTTCATTGTCTGTTTCAAATTTTGTAATCTCTTTTTGGCATTCCTCTGCAAACTGTAGCAACGGATGTACAGCACATTTAAATTGATGGGAATTACACTGAACGGTTTTTTGGTTATCAAATCATCTATTTGTTTCGCCCTCTGTGCTACTTCGATCAGTCATAAAACATGTTGTATTATTTATCAAGTTCTGAGTGTCTGGTGTTATGTCAGATAGAATAGTATTTGTTGTGTTTAAATATGTTTCTGCTTTACCATCACACACTTCACGGATACCAGCTGTGTATGTTTGACCATTGTTGTTAGAGTATTCGACTCCAAAAAAATGACGACTTTTTTTATTGTGGCATCCCTATGCATTGTAAGTGCAGTGGAGTTGCACAATTCTGATTCTAATTGAGTTCGACTGATTGACACTAATTCATTTACCATTTTACAAGCAGTTGTAACACTTGGTAATTTCTCTATTTGCACATCTACTAGAGATAGAACCCCTTCTATGATAGGTTTTATGTGCTGCAAACCAATTCTTCTACTAAGAAACATATAATACACTTGTCTTATTTGGTCATTGTATGGTGTTCCCTTTTCATCAGTTTTATATTTTAATTTCATACATGTATTTCTTTCATTGGCATCTTCATGTTGTTCTTCATTATTGTTCTCTTCAAGCTCAAACTCAAGTTTATCAATATGCGCTTTTAAATCAGACACGTATGATTTCATTGTATTGCACTGAACTGCTGCTTCAAAAGTTTCTGCTTTCTTTCTTTGAAGTTGTTTGTTCTCTTCCTACAGACATTTTATCTCGTTTCTTAATCTCTGAATTATGTCTGTCTGACGTTTAATCTGTTGATTTATCGCAGAAATAACGATACTGTTATGCCTAGCCTTCAGGGATGTAATTTGACTCTGCTGATGTTTGATTATGCCTTCATGTTTGCTACAGTTCTCTTGTTTACTTAAGGTTTCTGTTTTTCTATTTTCAATTTTCCTAGGAAATCTGAAATCTTTATTTGAATAGGCTTTGTACCTATCTTCGTTTCCAGCATGTTTTAATCTTTTAAGATGGTGTACAGTTCTATTCACTGTCACTCGCAGACTGCCTGCATTTACGCTGTCTGGATATTTTCCCACCAATTTGCAAAGAGCAGAGTGCAATTTTGCCTGATTTCCTCCAACTTTGTCATGTACTTCTTTTACAATTATATTAGTTATTATTGCCATGATAGTTCAGATCTGATAATTTATATTTACCAACTTTGCTGTTTATTGAAATTAAGAAATAATGCATTAAACTAAGCTCACAAGTGTGTTATTAAAACACATAAAATTCAGCAAAGCAAACAAACACATTTATACATACATTACAGTGAACCTTCAATAGATTGAACACCCCTTCCTGATGTTTGTAGAGACATGAATAACTCCATCACCATGTATTTGAGGAAAATATGAAGAGGATTCAGTGAAGCTAGTGAAGTTCAACGGTGCAATGTTTATGCACACTACACAACACAAGTTTGTACTAAAATGAACAAAAACACAGAATTTTTGCAAATAGCTAAGCAGACACAGAGAGGGTTAGACATAATTGTACAAACACATTTTGCAAAAGAAGCACATGAAATATACATGTATGGTATACAGATGAGAAAACAAATAATTATGCAGCTATATGATCTCATATTATGCTTGGATGCAGCAAAAACACTGAAACTTAAATGCAAACACAGATACAAACCTCAATTCTGTCAAATGTTGCTGGACTATGATGTAGGTTTTTATACAACAAATTACTTCTTTCCTGTTAACCATTCAATAACTACAAAGAAACAAGATATAGCCATGAAAAATTAAACAAAACAGTATAGTACAATCTGATCTGATAATTGGAAATTCAATGAGTAGTTTAGAAGCTGTTCATAATAGACAAGGAATGACAGATACATAGACTAGCTACTTTTTCTAATAAACATATGCATCAGTTGGAAACAACAGCTAATCCCTGTAACACTATGACGTCATAAAAACTCTTTGAAGCGTGAACAATAAGATAAACAATTTCTGGATTCAAACGCGAAACTGACATGATTTTAAGTAGTAAAGCAGTTTAATTATTCACTTTCGGAATATAAGATAATGTGTGAAGTGCATTGACCGTATCACTTGCCATGATTTCACGGCTCTTACCACACCCCTGAAGGGGCCTGGGTGGCTCAATGAGTTAGGTCGCTGGATCTAACAACTCATACAAGCCTATCACCAATACGGCGTGGGTTCGCGCCCGGCTTTGTAAATTACAAAAAAGGGTACACTCGACTCGCAGCCGCAAGTGATAATGTTTACCAGTTGCTTGCCCATGGTCGGTGGTTCTCTCCGGATACTCCGACTTCCTCCACCACTAAAACTGGTCGCCATGATATAGCTGAAATATTTTTGAGAGTGGCGTTAAAACACCAAAAATCAAGTCAAATCACACCCCTGAAACCCGTATCATACCTCTATTTATTCTTATCCTTGTCGTCATGGCTCATATCACACCCTTGAAGCTTATATCACACCCCTGAAAACTGTATCACACCTCTGTACATTCTTGAAATATATGATAAACACAATATGATATGGACTTTTTCATATGACATCCCATATCAACTGTGGACCAATATTAGGCCCTCGAGCTAAAGTTCTCGGGCTGATATGGACGTCTCAGGTTAATATGGGATGTGATATGAAAAAGCCCATATAACACTCCATATATATACACAGCTGTATAATCTATACTTACAATTGCTTACCATTATGTACTTATTACTTACATGTACATACAAACAATCATGCTGCATGTTCATATATCTTTGTATTCAATGTGTGTGTGTGTACACTTTTATTCAGCTAACTTCAATTTTCCTGTAAAAAAGAGGAAATCACATTTACATCATTAAATGTAAATCATAGCCAAGAAAAAACTGTCAGGTCTTCACCTGCGTCTCTGACATACTGACTCAAATCTGCTGAAAATAATATGGTTCTGTGTAAGCGGTAGACAGTTTTTTGCATTAGCCAACGTGGCTAATATGAAGTAATTTCTCTTAGCCACAAAAGTATTCACTTAGCCACATTGAACAAAGACAAAATAAATCATAATTTTTTAAAGTTTAATAATTAACAGTAAAATCTGATTCAACCCACCATTTCTTTGGAAATGCCTGTGCCAGTCATAGTCATTACGGTTTTCCCAGTTTTACTACCCTTACTTAATGCACTATAACCCAACAAAATCTAACAAAACTAAGGTTTCACCTAACAAAATCTAGCAAAATTGCACAGTTGAACAGGCAAACATATATCGCCACCTAAATACATTCAAAATTAGTAGACTGGAAAAAGAATATGAATGACAAAATTATAATAAACAATAAATAATAAAGTAACCTTTACTGTATTAGTTCTGGCCACAACAATACTACTAGATAAAGAACTGAACAAAATGCATGCAATCAGAGGTTATCATTTCATCTTGCTTTATGCTGCTTCTCACTGATACAAATAAAAAAATCATGATATTATAAGTTTAATAAAAAAAACTACATTTCCTTGGCCTTATGATATAAACACTTCACTGATGATTTAACAATATTAATTGGCATAGCATTGCAGTAATTGATTAATTTTCTATAACAGGCCCTGAAGGTGGGATTTCCCAATCATTATGTATGTTACCTAAAGCAAAATCTTGACACAGTGTTGACAAATTGAATGTAAAAAGAACAAAAGGTTAAACTACTGCTAATTATTCTATTCTATTATTGTTATTATTCTCTTTTTGTTCATTATAAATTAATATTCAAGTAGTATGGAATTAATAAATGACTCATAACAGTTCATTCAACTGTAAGTTCTGGAATTAAAACATCAGGGAAGATAGTGGTAATTTTCTTTGCAGGAGAAAAAGGGGGTTGGGTGAGGGAGACACATTAGGTTAGGACCCTCCCTTTTTTCTGAGCCAAAGACACATAAAGCCATGCATTACTGCAAAACAGAAAAAAAACTGACTTTTATTTAAAAGGATAAGGTAATATGCCATACATATCTTTAAGTATCGATATTATTATCAAGGTATTGAAACATAGTATATTGTAAGGGAGGTAACTCTAATGTCAAATTTCTTATGCAGTTAAAGAAAGCCTTCTCTCTTTCAAACGCCAACAGTTACAACAGAAAATTATGGTAGATAAATAACAGGTAGTTGAATGTATTAAATCTTATTAAGGGCTTGTTCAGGCCTTTTAAAAAAATTCCATATTTTTTTTCAATCCTCTGATGAAAGGACGATGTCTGAATGACTCAAAAAGTGTTGATAAAAAGAAACACATCCACTCCATTCTAATTCTGTCAACTAAATGCAAGGTTTCTTCTTGCATAGAAGTAGTCATGTCATTATTCTCTGTTGTACTTACTTCGCTGAAGTCCCGAAACAAAATGGACACATTCGCATGTGCTTTTCCGGATTTTTTTCGTCATCGATAACTGATTAATTGAAAAAAGAGTTATCGAACTTTTCCCGCCAAGCGACTACGGTAAAGGCTATATTAACGAAATGTAGTATCATGAAAATTATCCCTAGAATCACCTTCCGAAACAAGGTAACACTGACTATTGGAGCTCTATTTTTAAATAGGAAATGTGGGTAAGAGATTGGTGCTGCAGTGTACCAATGGTGTCAGTTCGAATCGCATTCAGGGAGAACAATTAAAATTATCAGCTCAAAAATCTATTTCTAACACTGTTTAGTTAAATGTTCAGTGGCATATATATATAAGGACCGTCTTGGTCGTGATAGTGTGATAGTTGTATTTTCAACTACCTATGCGATCAGTGTACATGTGTAACTTAAAAATTGGTCTCAATGTCAATTGTCAAGAATGACCTTGGCCTTTAACCTTGAACCTTTTCATCAATTAAACTCAGAAACCTTAACAATGTTTCGATGACTCCGTCAGAAATGTAGTCATTAAATCCCCCATGCTGACGAGATACAACATAAATCAACGAAATGGGAATATATACAACAACCAGAAAGACACACAGAGCAATAAAAAGACTTATGAAACAGTATATAACAAAACAATGATGAAAGAATAATTATAAAGCAAACACATCAGGTTACATTGGAAAAACGCATGAATCAGGGAATTTATTATACATCTTTAGTGTTGTGATTGTTATTTATTAGAATGTCACATTCATTCCTAGCTTCCCTGATGCCCCTAATTTCCTCCTGCATCGTATCACTGCAGGGGAATTCTGTCCCCGTCCATAGGTGCTTCATTTCCACTATTGGAATATTGAGAGGTCGATCGAGAACTTCAGCAAAAACGCAATCTACATACCAGCTTGCGTTAGCACTATTTTGATTCAACTTATTATTGAGGTCCTGGGTGTCATCACATATTGATTGTAAGTAAGGTAATCTAAAAGTCGGGCGGTCAGACCTTCACAATTTTGATTTTAATGTACCCTCCGAACACACACCTGAAACTTTCTGTATGTTATTTTCAATGTTTTTACTTTTAATTTAATCGGGTCGTCACCAATTCGTACCACCCGATTTTTTAAAATATACATGTGTTTAGCGTAGGGGTATCTTCAAGAAAAATAATGTCTTACTTACAAGATCGTTAAATTGCAATGTTGAATTTATCATTAGGTAAAAACACATTTGTATAACTGTTTGAAGACATAGATTGTCTTTAAAATACAAAAATATTCATTTTTATCTATTTTAATCATGTAATAACATTCTATAATAAGGAGGTGTTTTTCATATAAATTGTGACATGTAATAACCAATATAACAATTCTGTATGAGATGCATTTTTATTTTAGTATTTTCTGAATACTTTTAAAAACAATTCATCAATTTTAACCATTTAAATGTAAAGGTGTTCGATCAAACAGACACAGTTAATGAAAAATAATTTAGAATGTCCAAGCGAAAAAGTTGTAATTTACCGGAAAAATACATTAACCGTTCGCGTACCGTATTTAGTGTTCTCGTCCTATTAAGTGACCCGAACTTGCAAATTGCATATGATTTAAAAATTGCTTAAGAAAATTTGTTTTTGTGTTTTGGTGTTCTTGAGTTGTCTAAGGGTTGATATTAAGTCATTATTTCAGTATTTCTCAACAATAAGTTGTTATACTTTGGTTATTACTTTATTCGATATTATAATAAGAAAACCGTACTGGTGATGGTGTGATTTTATTCCGAAAAATTGCCAGAGTTGTGTAGTCCTGTTAAATTTGGTCCGTCGAGCAAAAAGAAACCTAGCCAGTCTTTAAATTGGCTAAATTGTGTTATTTGTCAAGAACCAGGTACAAATGAAGATTTAATAAACATGCAGAGCCAGGGCAAACATTCGTTTTAAGGATGTGCCATAAATGTCGTTAGTTTTCATTAAATAAACGTAAGCTTAGTGGTTTCAGAGGAAATTATCAAGACGTAAATTGTTTATGACGGATTGGCGACTGATGGAAAGTGATTTCAATAGCTGCTATGGCATCTAGGTACCAAAAATATTGATTAATGGATTTATTCTTAGTGCTCAACGAGCAATATTCCAGCTATATTCATGATGAGAGCAAGTTGAATAACATATGATAACTATATAGAAATAAACGAGGATTCGGCCAAGCGGAAGAACAAATGTTTACCGTCACTAGAAAAGTATGGAGAATTGGGAATGGAAAAAGAATTTGTAACGGCTACGACATGCATAGTCTTGTTCGCAAACATAAAAAAGAGATCTACAGCGGTCAAACTATTTGTGTTATAATATGGCAATACATTTCCTTCACTTGAGGATACCCCTTACCTTCATTGGAGGGTGGAGGGTGCACGCTGAGTGTCGCTGTGTCAAAAAGATATTTGTCGAGGAAGTGCATGTTTGTATAAATTATTTTTGGTACTCTTATTTATTTTTGACTTATTGTCAACATGTCTCAAATTCGTTGATTTAGGGAACACTTTGAGAGTTATATTCGTTATCTATAACATTGTGTTTCTTCAGTCGAAGTTCTATGAAAAGACAATTACTTTAGTATTCCAATAATTTATTTTTCTATTGCTCAGCACTACAAATTAAGTCAATATCTAGTGATCGCTTATCCCGTATGCAAGAATAATACTTACTCTAATTCCTTCATAAGGTAGAACATCCTCTGCTATGGCCAGTTGTATGTCGGTGTAAATCTGTTCATCGATCCCTATTGTATTTCCACAATTTGTACACACGTATGCCTCTGTGACATATTTTACATTAAAAAACACAATTTGCTCTAAGTTCAAAGTATCAATCCGTTAAAATGTAGTAGTCAAATTGCATATGATATGGAATTGGCTGTTGCATTAACTTAGTCGAACGCCGTTGATGTTTTACTGTTCAAGCTCATATAAACACACTGGAAATATTGGAATAACAAAAGAAACGAACTAGTAGAACTGTTATTGGAAGCAATAAACAAAACTCATATGAGGAAACTTTAATTTCTCACTAATGAGACAGCACAGTTCCTATTTTTAGCCGTGTGAGATATCCTTGTCTCAACCCGTGGGTGAGATAAGAATTTCACGCTACTTTTCCAGTAAAAATGTTACGTTTCGCAAAATGTCATTCTAAGCCGAGAATGTCACATTTTATAAGCTGAATAACAGATATAAATTACGGATTTAACCATTGTTTTATTTTAAAATACAGAATCCAACCGTATTGAATATTTAACAAATAGTTCACGGAACTGAGGGCCATATGACAGTTTATGGACCGGGATGTCACCCACAAAATATTATATGGATCGAAGCGAAGCTGAGGTCCATATAGTATTTTGTGGGTGACAGACCGGTCCATAAACTGCCATATGGCCCGAAGTGCCGTGAACTATTTGTTATAGTATACTTCGCGTCCAAAAACAAGCCCAATTATCTCCCGAAATAAAGACTCGAAAACGAGGCAGTCCACTGCCGGTCCATATAACGTTATATGGACCGGCTGCGCTAACAAAGACAAATAGGAAAAATAAAAACGTAAAGTATAATATATTATTTTCATTTTTTCGTATTTCTAGATGTCCTTTTCCGTACCTTTGACGTCATTCTTCAATGACGTCAAAATATGTGTCACGTCATTTTTCATGTATGGGGTGTCTCATGAAGGAAAATACTGTACTTTCAATAAAATTTTAGTGAGAAAAAAAACATACACCCAAGGGAAAGATTGCTGGTCTCCAACAAGGCTCCGCCGAGTTGGAGACCAATATAAATCTTTCCCGCAGGTGTCTGAGATTTTTCAGTCTTGCCCTCTTACCGGTGTTAGATCCTTTATATCTTCTCTGAATATATCAGAAAGTTGTAAAAAGATAAGATCAAAGTAGAAGTATTAGATTATTAGGAATATAATCTACGTATATATATATCTGAGTTAGATGAACAAAAAAGCAATGAATACACACCCACTCACTCAACCACCCACCCTCCCACCCACCTGAATCTTCAATAAAGAATTGTGTGTTTATCTCCTGACGAACTGATTTCAAAATGGAGTTTCCAAATTTGGCAAATTCGTTCCTCGTAGAACTTGTTTCGAAATCTTGTTTGGTAATGTAGTTGGGATTCTGTGTTTCTGTTTGACTTGTAGCATTCTAATGCAGTCTTAATGAATGACCCAATTACATGAGAAAGGCAAGCATGGGGAAATATTCCCTGAATGTTTTATTCTTCAGCAAAACCCGATATAATTCTAAATGCTCGACTTCTGAATGCATTAAGGTCTTCGTTATTGAACTCAGATAATGCGGCCTGAATAAATGCCATACTTCTATCACTGTTAACTTGATGCGGTATTGAGGCGTTTGCGTGGCCAAATAGCTTTTTCTCTGATCTTCAGGACCATTGCGGTTTTCCAGTTTCCCGGTTGTTGACTGATTTTGTCTGTTTATTGATTGATGAGTTTTGAATTTCCCTATGGAAGATTGCTCTGGGTTCGGTAATTTTGTTATTACCCTTATTTATCTTCTACATTCAGCCAACCAAAATCGAACCAACGATTTTTAATGCAATGAATATATCAGGCTTGAAATTGGTATTGCTGGTTGTCCTTGAACTGGATTTGAATACGCCAATTCATAGTAGAAATACTTGAAGTTGTCATCCTTGTGGCTCAAAATACTACCAGTATATATTGCCAGAATTTGCCATATCGTGCAATATACACATATTCCATGTTCTGACCAGTACATAATGTACGGGGCCCGGATGACTGAATGAGCTAGGTCGCTGGATCTAACAGCTCATACACGCCTATCGCCAATACCGCATGGGTTCACGCCCAGTTTTGTAAATTACAAAAAAGGGTGCATTCGACTCGCAGCCGCAAGTGATAATGCTTACCAGTTGTTTGCCCAGGGTCGGTGGTTCTCTCCGGCTTCCTCCACCACTAAAACTGGTCGCCATGATATAGCTGGAATATTGCTGAAAGTGGCGTTAAACACCAACAATCAAATCAAATCATCATAACGTACGTCGGCCATATAGCAATGAGCTGTATTTTTTTTTACCTCCGATTTCTTTTTCCATTCTAAGTCTTAATTTATAGAGGCTTTCGAACTCTTCAGGATCAAGTCTGGTTTGGTATCTAGATTCTGAAGCTATCAGTTGAAATATCCTGGTTGTGTTTCCAAAATTAGAGAAGCTACCAGCAATCTTAACATCGGTTAGCGTAGCTTGAATTTTGTTCAGGTAGTGTTTATATGGTTTTTGTCCATGTTCAAATAATTTTCTTGTTGTTTGTCGTTAATATCCACGCTGTGGGCATGCATGACTCTCTAACATATGATGCTTTTCCTTTGAACTAATTTCTACATGCACGAAGATATAATTCCCATCCATTGAAAATGTGCATTTATTCTTGAAGTCTCTGAATTTGCACTCTCCCTCTCCTCTGACTATGGATGTCTTTTTCATGTTACTTCTTGTCTTTTCCACGGAAACTTTATGTTTTTTTTAGCGTATACACTCAGTATGGGTTAAACATATTCATGCCATCTGCTATTACGAGTTCCCATGTGCCTCTTGCAAAGTATCGATTTTTGTGTGTGTCATACAAAGTTTTCTCCATTTGGAAGATTTCATGTGGAAACTATCTGTGACCGGAACATCTGCCTCAAAATATTCTCGTGAAATACTAGGTCCGAACATTGCCCTCATTGTATCTCCACTAAATGTTTCCTTTACATTCTCACCACTGCTTCCACTGCTGTCGATTACTTCTCTTGTATGAAACTGTTTACGAATTCTAACATTTTTGTGTTTACTTTTGTTCTCAAATGGGTTTTCCATTTCACTACTTTCTTTACTCACTCTATTGTCTTGTAGATAATCGTCCGTGATTTCCCGTACAGTTGTTGGGACCTTTTCTCCTGTACCATCTATGGTCAAGTTGCGGTCTGTTTTCAAATGGTTTCCACAACAATTTTGTCCATATGTACCACCCTCAGTGTATAAATTTGTCTTTTGATCTTTACTTTCTGGTTCCCTTGGAAGCAACTCGCTCGTGTACCACACCCTGTCTTCGGGTTGTGCCTTTTGTTTTCATTACCGCTAGTAGTTAGAAGTTGCTTTGTATCTTGTTATATTCTTTCATTTTTGTCTGGTATTGATTTCATCCGAAATAAAACAACAACAAGACCATAATTATAGCATACAGGATTGACTGTATATATGAGAAACACGACGGGTGTCTTTTTAGAAGCAGGAACTGCTTACCCTTCGCGAGCATCTGACTTCACCCTCAGTTGTATAGCGGGGCCCGTGTTGCTCATCTTTTAAGTTTTTTGTGTTGTCCTATTACATGTATGTGTCTTTACGTTCTTCGTTCCGTGTTGTGATGTCCTTTACGATTTCCGCACGAAACGATGTTCAGTACGTCTTTACTCCCAGTTGTTTGTAGGAGGGCACATGTCTTATTGTATTGTTTAAGTATACATACGTATAGTGTTGTCTAACGTTTTGTCTTTGCATACGGCTCTACGCTCTGAGTTCAGTATTGTGATGTCCGTTACGATTTCCGCATACAACGATAAACGTTAGACAATACCAAAGGGGCAATCAAATATGGACTATCCAGAGAAATTGGCAACATAAGGTACGTATTAAGCGGAAGAAAAACAAAACAAAAACACAACACTATATATGTTTGACACCACTTTACACAAGCAAACAGAAATAACGTAAATAAGAAATAACTCTCCTACAAGCAATTGGAGGTATGTTCGGTTCATCTTTACCTCCAGTTGTTTGTAGGGGGATTCATGTCTTATTGTTCTTTTGTGTATGTTTGCGTATAGTGATGTCCAATATTTTGTCATATGTTTTTACGTTTTGAGTTCCGTATACTGATGACTGTTACGATTCACACATCAAACGATGTTCGGTTGGTCTTTACCTCCAGTTGTTTGTAGGATGTTTGCCTATAATGGTGTCTAACAGATGTTGATTATATGAGTAACATAGCGGGTGTTATCTAAGAGGCAGGTACTGCATGGGTTCACTCCTGGTTTTTGATGGAATCCGTGTTGCTCATCTTTTTTTAAAATGTTTCTGTGTTGTGTTTTTTTGTGTTGTTTGTCTTCGTTCTGTGTCTTGTGTACTCCAATATTTCCAGTTTCTCTGGATTGTTCATTCCCGATTCCCCCTTTAATTTTCTCTAGCGTTTATTATCTATTAATAAGTAAATACACAAAATGAATCCCCCGAAGGGAACTATCGGTATTTGAATCTTATGAGGCAGAGTTTATAAAGAAAACTGATCAAAGACAAAAACAAAATACAGAAGCTAAAGCCTTCAATCTCATTTTCAGGTATATTGAAGATGTTCCGTGAGTTAAAGAACCAAAGTTTGCTAGCTAGTTACCATTAATATACCCCAGAAAACGTGAGAAAAAAAAGATAGAAGCCACTTCATCTGCCTCATTTTTTTACATTTACCTCACACTTTACACCAATGGTCAATTTTCTGCCAGACTTTATGACAAAAGAGACGACTTGAGTTTCTCGATTAAGCATTTTTCCCCATCTTGATAGTAATATACCACCTGCTCTGACATATGAAGTTCATGTTTCACAACTCATACCTTAAACTAGACCTTGCAGTTTGTATTCAGACTTTTCACAACGCCCCCTACTCCGAGTACCAAACTATTAAATCAAGAGGTTTTAAAGAAATTGTCACCTTATCTTTCAACTATATTTTCGGAATATAAAGTATTTTGTCAATTACGTTACAGACAACGAATGATGGAACTGCCAATTAAAATTTGGTTCAAAGTTGACTATCGTTTCACTATTATGTCTTACGACGGCCTTGTATATTTAAATGATGGTTGAGGACATCGGCTTTGTTCAATTAAATAATATTATACATGACAACTTCTATGTCACGAAGATATAACATAATATGAACGAATATTCAACATGTACAGCGTTCTTTATAATAAGGTTGTTCTACCGGTTATATGTGAGGGCTGACATTTTACTCACACGTGGAAAAAACTAAAAACTTACATGGCCGTATCATTCAACTAAGAGGTGATGTCTGGGTCCATACAATTAGTTTAGCTATTTCAATTTTAATCTAAGTGCCTGTACCAAACAAGGAAAGTGGGCGTGATGTATTTATGCTTTGCGAAATCGTTTTGCTTCTTTCTGCGATTTTTTTTAATTTATTTCTTTAAAATGGAGGGGACAAGAAGTTGTAGATGATCTTGTTCACTTTTATCTTCTCTCCATTTCTAGTAAATCAATCCATCAATACGAAGAAGACTACTCCAATTCAACCAGTAACATCTCACAGCAGGACTGAAACTGGCACATCTGTCTCTATCTGGTACTTGTCCGATATCCATCCAATTATGTAAATGGCTGTAATCTGGATCTTCTTTCTGGAAAGTGCTCATTTCCTTGGTTGTGTACTTGGATACCCAGTTGGAACTAGGACTCTCATCCGAACGCTTAACATTTCTGATCAGAGATCTGTCAGTTAAATTTTTGACATTATCAACCTTTTTGTTGAACTCTGTCCATTCTTGCTTCCATTCCTTGCATTCAGTGCAATCAGGATCTATTTTTCCATCTTTCTGGTGTTAACACAGCTGGTTTTCACTAGGTGTCCTTGACAAGGCATCAGTATTGGCGTGTTTTGTTCCTGTGTAGTGCTGGATTTGAAAGTCATATTGGCTCAAACTTTCCATCCATCGAGCATGTTGGCCTTGTGGGCCTTTGAATGCAAACAGCCATCTTAGGGACCCATGATCGGTTCGCAACAGAAATTGTCTACTAAGTAAGTAATGTCGGAACTGGTGCATAAATGTCACAGCTGCTAGCAGTTCCCGCCGTGTGACACTATATCTCTGTTGAGTTCTGTCCAACTTTTTAGATGCAACGGCTATAACCTTTTCTTTACTGTCCTGGATTTGAGATAACACAGCACCAATTCCTGTATTCAATGCATATGTGTCTAGTATGAACATGCTACCTGGTTGTGGATATGCTACCACTAAATATATCAATTTTAAAACCAATATGTTCTCATTTCAAAAATAAAATTAGATATATCAATTTAAAAAAAACCAACACATAGGTCACTCTATAAAGTTATTATATGATAGCGTCAATATCTACCATTTACATACGTGTATTGTACTCATATATTATAACTAACTACTAACTACTAATTAAGGATATAATTGACAATATTTTTATCTTATCTATTGTATCATTACAATTGGCTTTTAGCAAAATATTTAGTTCAGATTGTAAAGTCTGTTTCCATATGTTATCAAGTAAAGTTTGATTGATATGAATTTTGTCATATTTAACTTTATTTCTCGCCTTCTAAGTAGACCACTTAGATATAAAATTAATGTATTTAATAGAAATTCATGTTTATCCCCCATATTGAACCCAAACATCATACTTTACTCATTTATGTTAAGAGTTCATATTTCTAAAGTGTTTATTAAAATTGTGATGTTTGATATGAAGCAGTTAGTTATACTGCATTTAAAAAACAAGTGTTGGAGATCTTCTTGAATATTTGATTCTTTACAAAGATGACATTTTTCATTGGATAAGTTTATTTTTCTAAGTCTACTCTCATTATAGATAATGTTATGGATGCATTTCCATTGGAATTCTTTAATTTTATTACTGATGTCCAGCCTTTTAAGATTAGTCCAAATTGTTGGCCAGTGAAATTCTTCATTATCAAAATTATTCCATTTATCTTGACATTTTGGTAATGATTTCTTATTAAGAATTGTTTGTATAATTTTATCTTTAACGTCTTTTGTATTAATTACTTTTCCTTTGATATCTGTAAGTTTTAAATTATTTAACAATTTCATTTTAGTTCTACTTTTAGCTTCGTTACCTATATCATCATTTTCATTTTTTAATAAATTTAAGTAATTGTTTGGAATACATTTCTTAATATTAGAATATTCTGAGATTCAGTTTCTCCTGTCTATCAACTTAGAGTATAATAAATTACAATCGATGAATTGTTTTGAATGTTCATCCGATATGTCTTGAATAGTTTTTATATTACTTTTAAAAAAATGAAGAAAATATTAAAGGTTTGTTTTGTTAGATTATATTACAATTCCCGAATAATCTAACATGTAAAATATCTGTTCTGGTTTCCACCTTTTGAACACATTGTAAAAATTGTGTCCATGCTTGGACTGATTTTTGATAAAACAATGGATACTTGTTTAAATTTAAGGATGAAATATTTGAGCATTTACAAAAAAAAAAAGGTTTCATTAAATTTCAAATCAAGTCTACTTAACCAATATTTTCCAATAGCATTCCAACTTTCGATTGGTTCCTTAATGATGCGATAAATAAATTTGATTCTTCTACTTTCAATGTAAGAATCTATATTAACCATACTCATTCCACCCCTTTCTATATCTAAACAACATACATCTCTTTTAATCTGATTTACTTTCCCATCCCATATAAAGTCCCAAATTAATGTTTAATTTTTTTTTTATTTATCAGGAATGCCCTTCATTCCAATTTCAAATCCACAATATGATATCAAAAGATTTTTCACTCTTATAGATTTACCTTTGTAAGGAAGTTTTCTGCTTTTCCAAACGTGTACACAATTTTTCATTCTGTTAAAAATGTCCTTCCAAATTTTATCATTGTCAACATTGTAACCATGTAACCCCCAAAGGTTTTACATTTTCTTTAATCCATTATATTCTATTAAATTTTGGTTTTCTATGGCGAACAGTGCCAATAGAAATAGTTTTTGCTTTTTTATAATTAATTCTTGATCCAGATGCCTTTTCATATTTTGAAAAAATTTTCAACGGAATGTTCATCTTTGTTGAAAAGTTGTGTGTCGTCTGCAAGCATACTAATTTTGGTTTCTAATTCTGCACAGAGTTATCTGCTTTACAATTTCTGACATTGCCTGTCCAATCATCTGGGATACATACAGACTCAGGTTTTTCATTGGTTGATTTCATCTCTGTCTTCAAATCATGATGTTTGCATGAATTCTTCTTATTGCTGTCGCTGTTGTTTGTGTGATTTGCAGTGGTTGAAAATGGTTGGATATCCTTGACTGCTTGGAATTCCCCCAATAAATAATTCCTCCTTAAGTGTACAGGGTGCTCATCCATGTTCACCAGTCTAACAGGAATTATATTTTCAAAAGGGTCTACAAGTAATTGTGCCACCATTATTTTTCTGTTTTCTTCCACAACTGGCTGTACTACTGAGTATCTGGTATCAATAACTTCTGGAGTTTTACTTTTCCCAGACAGGATTATCTCTGAATTGGCAGGTACAGTGACGTTTTCGGTCAGTACAACCCTGGCTACCTGGACATCAGTTTTTCTCTCTACTTCGCAATTTATCCATTGCCCATCAAGTAGTATCCCCTTCTTGGAATTTATTGTAATGTCCGTCTCATCTACAATATCACATCCCAGAACAACATCATCACTAATAGGGCCGACATACATCTCCCATGTAAAATTTCGACTCCCTAGCTTGACTTTCATGGTAGCTATTCCATGGGTTTCCATGTTCTTTCCTGCCTCTTCTACTACAAGATTACGACTGACTTTCTTCAAAATGGATCTCATTTCTTCTGGAATTCCAAAATACAGGTGGCTATTTAAAACTGTAACGTCAGCTCCATTATCCAAAACAGCTTTTGTCAATCGTCCTTTGACATGGATGGGAACTGTTATGGTTGCAGATCGTACCCGATCAATCTGAATATCGCTGTCTTTCAGTTGATCTCTGCCTTCATCAGTCTCGCTCTTAGGCTCCACCACTGGAGTTGACATATGAGGACATTGTTCCAAATTGAACCTTTCCTCTGCAGTCTCTCGCTCCACCAAACAGAGTTGAAGGCAAAACTGGAGGACCTTTTTCCAACTTGGATCTTTCCTCACTTCCCTCAACCATCTTCTGCTCCACCATAGGAGTTGAAGGACAGAAATCCTTTTTCACGCGTTTTTTTTTTGTCTCCATCTGTACATTGGAATAACCAAACATGAGATTCAAATTGATATCTGCTGACTCAGCAATTTCATTTTTCTTCTTTTCTATGGCTGAAACTTGGCCGAGAGTGGCAGCCTTTAAAAGTTTAAAGGTTTGTTCTTGGTTACTGTATTGTCCTTGATTTGTTTCTTCACAAATTGAAGTAACTCTTCTTGCAGATGACATTCCTGACTATATGGAGTTCGTCGAGGTTGTCAGAGTCGTTGTCATAGATTGAGTCGGGGTAGGATTACTCTGAACTGGGTCTATTTGTGTCCCTCCTTGAATACTACATCTGGTGATATTTACACGTAACTTCCCCATTGAAAAGGATGGAGTAGATAGCATAGTACAAGGATAACTAACGTTATGACAATTAGGAATGTATAATTCTGGAGAGAATTGTGGATATTTGAAGACTCAAAGTCCTGAATAGAACTACTGGCACTTGATACACAACTTTTGGTGAATAACGGTGTTCTTTCTTTATTAAAGCCCATACAACTTGAACTTATGCTACTCTCTGGGGCTGGAGTCCCTCCTGCCCCTACTAACACAATTGAGGTGGTAAATTCCTGTTTCTCAAATTCATGTTTCTGAATAATACCAGATTGGATTAATATATGGGAAAAATCACAATTTAAGTTTCAACAACTCTTAATGTTCAATATTCACACTAATCAGTATAAAAAAATAGACAAATTTTGCTAACTCTTTAGGTTCACTCAAAAAAATTTGGACACAATTCAAACACTGAGTTTCAACAACTCTTTGTGTTCACTCAAAAATATTGGATACCATTCACACCCTGAATTTCAATAACTCTTTATGTTCAATCAAACAATTTTAAGCAAAATTCACACACTGAGTTTCAACAACTCTTTGTGTTCAATCAACAGCAAAAAAAATAGACAAAATTCACACACTGAATATCAACATCTCTTTGTGTTCAATCAAAAATATTTAGACAAAATTCACACACTGAGTTTCAACAAATCTTTGTGTTCAATCCCCCCAAAAAGAAGAAAAATAGGCAAAATTCACACACTGAGTTTCAACAACAATTTGTGTGCACTTTAAAAGGGACAAAATTCACACACTGAGTTTCAACAACACTTTGTGTTCAATCAAAAAGCATTTTAGGGAAAATTCACAAAAAGAGTTTCAACAACTCTTTGTGTTCAATCAAACAATTTTAGGCAAAATTCACACACAGAGTTTCAACAACTCTTTGTGTTCACTCAAAAATATTGGATAAAATTCACAGCCTGAGTTTCAATAACTATTTTTCTTCAATCATACAATTTTAAGCAAAATTCACACACTGAGTTTCAACAACTATTTGTATTCAATCAACAACAAAAAATTTAACAAAATTTACACACTGAGTTTCAACAACTCTTTGTGTGCAATCAAAAATAATTAGGCGAAATTCACACACTGAATTTCAACAACTCTTTGTGTTCACTTATAAAGGGAAAAAATTCACACACTTAGTTTCAACAACTCTTTGTGTTCACTCCAAAATTTTGGATAAAATTCACATCCTGAATTTCAACAACTCTTTGTGTTCACTCAACACTTTTGAATACAATTCACACCCTGAGTTTCAACAACTCTTTGTGTTCAATCAAATATTTTTAGACAAAATTCACACATTGAGTTTCAACAAATCTTTGTGTTCAATCAAAAAAAAAATAGGCAAAATTCACACACTGAGTTTCAACAACTCTTTGTGTTCAATCAAACAATTTTAGGCAAAATTCACACACTGAGTTTCAACAACTCTTTGTGTTCACTCAAAAATTTTGGATAAAATTCACACCCTGAGTTTCAACAACTCTTTGTGTTCAAACAAACAATTTTAGGCAAAGTTCACACACTGAGTTTCAAGAACTCTTTGTGTTCACTCAAAAATATTGGATAACATTCACACCCTGAGTTTCAATAACTCTTTATGTTCAATCAAACAATTTTAAGCAAAATTCACACACTGAGTTTCAACAACTCTTTGTGTTCAATCAACAAAAAAAAATTAGGCAAAATTTACTCACTGAATTTCAACAACTCTTTGTGTTCAATCAAAAATATTTAGACAAAATTCACACACTGAGTTTCAACAAATCTTTGTGAGCAATCCCAAAAAAAAAGAAGAAAAATAGGCAAAATTCACACACTGAGTTTCAACAACTATTTGTGTGCACTTTAAAAGGGACAAAATTCACACACCGAGTTTCAACAACTCTTTCTGTTGAATCAAAGATAATGTTTAGTCAAATTTCACACACTGAGTTTCAACAACTCTTTGTGTTCAATCAAACAATAATTCCACGCGTGTAAGGCAAACAAATGTGTCAGGGAGAAAACAAAAGTATCGCAATGACTTCAACTTTTAAGAGTTATAAATGGAGGAGGAAATGAAAGGTTTAACGCAACATTTATCAGGTAACTACGCGGGATTCCTCCACAAAACAAGCAAAGGCTTTTATGATGTCATGATGTCAACAAACTCCCGTAGAAAATATGGAGGGAAATTCGGAAAGTAAAACTGAATGAACCTTACGAATTAAAGTAAATACAAGACGATTCTAACGCAACTATACGTGCACAACATATTCCGATACCAAGATTTTGTGAAAAAAATATTCTGTTTCTGCAGAGACGGTAATAAACGATGGATTTTCATAAAGTAAAGATGGAAAATGTATAAAGATAAGGATTAAGTAATAGTGGTTTAGACAAAACGTCATTCAACATCTCATTTGAAATCAAATTGTGTAAGAAGATGACCATTTAGTTAAACCGTTCTGCAGAGACGATGATAAACGATGGATTTTCATAAAGTACTGCGTTGACTACTATTATACATATTTTGTCCCAGTATTGTTAAAAATGCTGTTATAGTGACAACCAGAACCGTTTACCCGTAATGGAAGCGGGAGGTTTGGCGCCGTAAAATCTGATTCAATCCACCATTTCTTTGGAAATGCCTGTACCAAGTCAGGGCCATTGCACTTTTCCGAGTTTTACGGTTGTTGACTCATTTTGTCTGTTTGTTGACTTAAGAGTTTTGCCTTTCCCTTTGGAAGATTGCTCAGTGTTTGGTAATTTTGTTATTACCCTTATTGTAAGCTATTTGAATATGCATTATTTTAATATAATTGTGTCCCAAATTTCTCTATATTTATATTTCATATATTGCCTGAAAAGCAGCTTCGGCTTTTGAAGCTGGTTGTAACAAGCATTTGAATAAAATATTAGAGTTGTTAAAAAAAAGCTTTCCTGTGGATATTTTGGCGTTTTAAATAATCGAATCAAGAATTGTGAAATATACAAATACACTCCTTTTTATTATTGTCATTTATCAAACCAAGATTACAACTCGCCATAAAACTATCTATCTGTAGACATATCTACATACATTATGTCATGTATGGACTTGAGTTATGCATGCCTATCTAGATGACAATCTGGGCATTGACATTAGGTAGTTCTGTTCGATTCCAAAACCTTTCAGTACAGTTTTGACAAAGCGAGCCTAAAATTGTTAATGCTGGCATTATGCATTTTTATTTCACAAGATTTTCCGGAAAAACTGAACATAGTATTCTGGTGTTTATTGAAGTCAACGGAGTGTAAATCTGTTTGCCTCTATTTCCTTGTCGTCTACCTTCAAACAGCATAATGGCCATTTTATCCGGATTGGACGTTATTTACCGGAGTCTTCCCTCCAATTTTTAATGTTTGAGAAGCCAGAATAAGCCATGTGCTGCAAATGTTGAAGAACGTTAATATAATGTCTCCAGAATGTGTCGTCGGCATAAAGTCTACATATATCCTCTGTGTGGTTAGTCATGTCATTAATATAAGTGAAAAATAGTATAGGCTCTAAAACTGACCCTTGAGTGAAAACATATGGTGACTAATATCCAGATGCTTTTTGCTTTCTGATGTCATGTATCGTTACAATAATTTCGGTAAGAGTAGCAGGTCTTCTGTTCATCATATAGGGGATATCCTAATTGTACTTATCAGAAATAGCAATGGACCAAAGATAGTCGTTTACTAGTTGCTCTTTACCTAGATCTTCGAATTTGTATAAGTATAATTTTCATATGCGCAAATAAGGGAAAGTTATAAGCAGAGAAGACTTCTTAAGCAGTTCCTTGATGTTTCGGCAATACATTTTAATATTTGTTGTCTTGAGGTCAAAGAGCGATTCAATTGCTATCATGAAGTAAACACGCTGAACTGCTGTTTAATGTTCACTCTATTGGTTTGCGACTTATGTTTCTTCTAGGTACAATGAGGTTTTATTGGGAGAAAATTATGTTAGTATATTTCTTTATTCTACCTTCTCTTTTCAGTTCCGAAGATATCCATGGTTTATCGTTATGCCTTCCAAGCATCGTCTTGAGCGGTATGCTTTCCTTGGCAATATTAAAATCTAGAAATGCAATATAAGTTTTCAGTCTATTCTGATTTCGTAAAGAATAAATACCTTTGAGAGTAAATGAAATGCATTAATTGCCGACGAAATTAATCTTCAGGAAAAAAAGGCTCTATGCACCGAGCATCTTGTTCATGATGACCATCCATGTGTACAATTACTGCTAATAAGGAAGCTACTGAATCCAGGGTTCATATTGGCTAAGTTGAAGTCATCACTTCGAAAGTTCTACGGTCGCTACCATGGTTTGGTTGATCGTTATGGAATATCGGTGTCACAAATGACCACGGATATGTTCCACTTGTCGTAAACACTTTCCCATTCATGATTAATCACCGGATTTGTAACTAGATTAACACTGGTGGTACAGGAACTGCTTACCCTTCTGGAGCACATGAGTGCATCCCCGGTTTTATTGGGCTTTGTGTTACTCAATCTTTGTTTTTAGTTTTATTGTATGTTTTGTAGATCGTTGTTTGTCCTTTTGTCCTTTTTCTTTTGGTCATTATGTTGTCTGTCCTTCTTCGATATACGGATTATGATTGCCTTTATGTTGTCTTCAATCTCTTCTTATTACGACTTATCATAAATGGAATTCCAAAATAATAGATCGGATGACAGAAACTAAAGATGGAAAACAAAAAGTGGCATAATTAGCTCTGGCGACCATCGTGTATAATTGACGGGATCAATGAAGTCAATTTTGGAAGGGTGCCATCCAATGGTTTTGCCAATTTCCTCTAGTTTTTCTGGAGATGAAACATTTTTAGATCTCAAATATTTCAGTAAATCAGAAGCCATAACAGCCATCTTTAATGTAGGGCAAGGTCACCGGATACAATTTTGAAAGAGGATCACTCAAGGATAATCACATTCAGGATTGGTCCAATTAGTCTCAGTGCTTCTTGAGAAGAATATCAAATTGTAAAAAATTTAACGGACAACGAAACGACAGACGCAGGACACCAAGTGATGGGAAAAGTTACTTGAATCTTTAACGATGATGAACTAAAAACTTCTGAATAACCAATCTACACTGTTTTCCTTTCCTCAATGTCACTGACTGCTTTCGTTCATTGTTTATCATATGATAAATGCATCATTATCTTATTTCAATCCATACATATATATTGATTAAACTGGTGCATCAACAGCAATTTATAAGTCATAGTGAATAAAAAATTATTAGTCATTCAACAAATAAATCAAATTATCATTCCATGTACGTTTCATATATATACGACGCATCATGGCGGAAAATACAATATATATATATGTATTGCATTATGAATATTGTATATTAGTTTATCTCCACAGGGTACATAGAGATTAATACATGACCTTTTCCATATCACCCCTGGTATCATCCCGAGACCCCCATATCAGCCCGAGACGCAATCGAGGTCCGATATGGATTGAGAGATGATAGCCCGGATGATATGGAAAAGGTCATGTATTAAACTTTTTATCATATACTTCCGACAGATTGTTTTATGAAGCAAATAAACGAAATTAAATAAATAAATGACTTCATATGGAAGCTTCATTGTGTAGTCAAACAGATACATATTCAGAACAATATTGTCAAACAAAAGCATCTCTACTCCATAAATATTAATGGCAACATTTCATGTAAAGGCATTTTGAATCATACAAAAATATAGATAATGTGATTCTTTGGTATCGGTTTTTTTTGTTTACCGTGAATCGTGAGGAGGACATTGCCCGTGAATCGTTTTCATTCAAAATCATTATACGTTCTTCGTGATAATCATTTATCATTTTTATGATTTTTTTTAAATGTGGTCTTCTTGACAATGTTTTTCCTTTTCAACTCGATTTGTAAATATTACAGACATCCTTGATTCCATACTGATCACCTCCACCGATTATTCGATTCTTGGTGACTCGATTAGTAGGGATGAAAGAAGTGAGAAAACGTTCTTTTAACAATTTACGTTTGGTTTCATATTTTTCAAGGAGTGTGATCATCATAATTTATTTCCCGTTAAATGTGATTAGTAAAAAGTATTTTTCGTGAACCGTGATGAGGCTGATATCTTCCACACATCTTTGTGTATCAGTTAATGTTTGTAAACAGACGTCACCGGAAATACCGGAAGTAACTTCCACGAGACGCACTATTATGGGTTATTTTCACGAGACGTCTCTGATATGGGTTATCAGCCTGGGGGTGAAGTTATGGCTAGTTTATGTTCAAAAATATAATTATATGCAAAAACTATCATATTAATGCCAAGTATATGATACATCAGTTATACACGAACAAATAAACTGTATATTACCTTCAGTGAGGTTTTCATGTTTGTCACTATCTGATTGTTCAGATTCTTCACTGATATGAGCTGTGGAAAACTCTGTTCTCGACTTCTTTATTATTTCCCCCTCTCGTCGCCTCTTCTCTATAAGATCACGT
Organism: Gigantidas platifrons; assembly: GCA_002080005.1. Lineage (NCBI taxonomy): Eukaryota > Metazoa > Mollusca > Bivalvia > Mytilida > Modiolidae > Gigantidas > Gigantidas platifrons. Next base: position 222,377 of record MJUT01045928.1, on the reverse strand, counting down.
ATTCGCGGTCTTTCCCCTTCAGTGTTTTTCCTACCAGTAAACTGACACACAGTGCGAGCAATCTTTAAACTTTTGTCGACACCAAAATAAAACATTGCATAAAGAACCATTAAATGGCATTTGCACATCATACTAATGATCTACTGATTTGTTCATTATCGCAGTTAAGTTTATTATACGAATGCTTTGTTGTGATTTCAATTTTGGACTTGATAAAATGACATATAATAACAAAATTAAGAATGTTGTTAACTAACCATAATTAATTTAATCTACGAAATGTTTCTGTGTCCTAACTATGCTCATGCCTTTCCAAAAGGTCATATATTAAAGATTGAATGAATGTTGTCTAAATCAAAGTGAGCAATTGTTCAACTATGTGTAATGCCGAGAACAAGTAACAGTTCAATGAGATGATTATGTCCACTTTGTACTAGACCAGTGGGCTTAGTTGGTTATTAATTGGCCACGCGGACACATAATCCTTATTTCACGCCAACCAATCTTTGTTGTTTCACATTCATGCTGTGGGCTTGGTGAAGAAGAAAAATAATCAAAATTTATAGTCTTTGGTTTGACCTAACAGTATCTATTGTTCTTCAGTGTTGGCTGTAGTTATTTCATGAAAATCGTGTTAGACATTTTGGGCATTTGTAAACTGTTATGTTGTTGTTGATCAAAGGTGTTGATTAACATACAGGTTAGAGCAGAACTAACATTTTGACCAGTGTCGAGACATCCCACATTAATTATACTGCAACAGAGAGGGTGCGGTCGGGTGGTAGACTTACTAAATTCTTTGTTAATTTTATGGCAGCTATATTTCTGGATCCTAACAAAACAACTGTTGTGCCATGCAACTATGAATATTGGAAATCCAAAACATCGCATTAAACAAATTGGAACTCGGTCGTATATCCCAATGACGACACTGTGCATATATTTTGAAATCCGATGGCATTGATATTGCTTTTATTGTTGCAGAAATATACGCATGATACTGTTTCTGGGCGTCTTCTATGAAATTTACCAAAGTTCTAATTGAAATATTTTGCAGCCATTCTGAATGGAGAGTGGGTCTTTCGAACACAATTTTAAAAGGGAACCACCCACTGACCATCCCAGCAAAATTTGGTTTCATTTGGTTCAGTGGTTTCATAAAGTGCTATGTATATGCAATAAATTTGATGAATTATTTGGTCATGGAGATTATTTTTTCTTGACAATGAAAGAAATAATATTGCATCATCAGTGTAAATAAATTGAGTTTTATTGGACTATTAGAGACAAATTATCCCTGAATGTTCTAGATGTTTCTTCATACCCATATAAGGGTCAGCAAATTTGAGGACAGTCAGTCAGAAATTTGGGAATTATAAAACAACTGGAATTGATAGTCTTGTATTTGGAAATATGTTCTTCAGTGAAGTTAAATGACTTGAACTATTAACTATTCCAACATTCAATAAGGAAACTGTTTAATTGAAACCAAAGGATAGTATAATTCAACAAGAATTCAATTTGATAGCAAAAGAATCAAACTACTCCCGGAAATTGATTTTGTAATTTTATATTATTATAAAGTATTTTTTTTTATTTTATTAACGTGGTTATGTGTAATTGTTTGTTGGTTGTTTCTTTCTAGAATACTTTAGAAAAACAAACTTTACGTAACAAGGGAAACATTAATGGAATTATTAAAGCTATATAAAATAAATTGTTTTGATTGTCCTAATGTCTTGATTAGTGTAGAACCAGCATAAACTTAAAATCCGTGAAATGTATATGATTAACGACCGAAAGTATAAACATGTCTTCATACTATATATATGATGACATCGTAAACAGAGTGAGTGATTGTTGCTTACCGCCTAATGAACAGGTTTCAGTTATATCATGGCGAGAACAAGTTACATTCGATGATAAGATAATCATGTGCGCTTTGTAATGGGCAAACACGTTTTATTTGATTTTCATAGTGCTAGCACACCGAAACAACAGTCCCACTCGGATATATAATCTTGATTCCGAGCGAACCTGTCTTTGCTCTTTCTCCCTAATGCTGTGTGCTTAGTGGAAAAGCAACATATATCAATTGTATGGTTCTTGGTTTGATCCGACCGTGGCTCGAACCCAGGGTCTACTGCATTCGAGACGAACACACTAACAATCATACCACCGATGCATAGTAAATACATTATGTAATCTAAAGCTATGACGTTATACGTTTACTTCCAGAGTGCATTGCCGACTGGAATCTTGGCTCGTTATCTGCCAATAACAAATGATATCCGCCTGTCTATAGATAGGTAGGGATGAACGCAATGACAGTGAATCTTTCCACGACCGAATGCCACTATTTTGTGCACATATATTCCGGATGTGTCTACATGTGTTAATAGCATATACTAACTTCCCAGTCTAATGTTATCCCTCTCGATAGAGATTGTTTCATATAAAAAACATTATTTCCAGTTGTATTCTAAAATCGTCATCCTTCGCTTGGTTCCAGTGTTGCCGTTGCACAAGTGCATGTCGGGAGAAAACACCGACTTGCCCATATTATATCAATATATCGATGACGTCAATTTATCTAAGCTTATAAAATCTTCCTTTTCAAAAAAGAAAGATGACGTTGGACTCTACTTTTCTTAATACAATGTATATGAGTATTCATGATATATATAAATATTTAGTATTGACCTAGTATCACAAGTAACTTTGAGATCCAGTGGGATAGATATGTTGTATGGTTGTCACCTGCTTAGATGTTTGTATACTATACTTTATTTCCTGTGACTGTATGATGAATTCTTCATCATCCTATACAATATATTAAAAATTGCTGAGTTAGATTGCTCTCACATTATAATATTAAGTATATATGTACCATCTACACACGCTTAGACACATGTCTTATGTCTATCTCTAGAGTTTCAGGTTACATATGCTGATGAAGCTTGTCGGTCAAGCGAAATATCCGTCAATTTGATTATAATTATAGTCTTTTTGTAGACTTTTAGTTATTTTTTGTGATATGTTTACATCTTTTTTGATGTTGTGCTACATTTTAGACGTTTTTCTATTATTTTTGTTTCTTTGCACAGAATCGTTCACACTTGTTTCCGATCCGACATCCCATAGGTTCATACGTTGGCTACTTTTTCAGACGTTTATTTAGACGTCTGAAAATTAGACCAAACAGCGTTAGAATTAGATTTTTGAGCTGTCAAATGTTTGTTCTGTCCTCGACGGGATTTGAACTCACACCATTGATACACGTACAGTGTCATTCGCTTAGCCTTACGTACAGCGCCCTAGACCACTCGCTCACATCCGCTCCATGATTATTTCTAAGATTATAACTATTTACATCTGATGTAACTGGAGGTAAACAATTAAATAAATAAGGAGGGCATAATTTATTATGAATTTGATAAAAAGTAGTTAATTTACGATTTTCCTGCTCTCCATTAAATGTAAAATTGTTATGCTTCAGTACCAATGTGAGCAACTGGACAAGATATTCCGTTGGTGGTTCTTTAACGGCTCTTTGGTCCCAGGCCTCTCGACATGCTTCAATACCGTCATTATGTGGAATGTTAGTGTATAATGACGTAACGTCCATTGAAACAAGAATGGTCCCCGGAGGAAGGGGGTTCATGGATTCCATTTTTTTAAGATAATCAGTGGTGTCTTTCAAATGTGAGGATAACGCTTCTACATGAGGTCGAAGGTGGAAATCGACGAATTCGGAGATTTTTTCTGTGGGGTGCCCATTTGCTGAAACAATGGGTCTCCCGGGGTTGTTGACTTTATGAATTTTAGGTAATAGATAGAAGCGTCCGGCTTTGGGTTTGTCTGGTTTTAAATAATCGAAAGTGTTCTTGTCGATATGACTATGTTCTTTCATAATTTCTAGCTCCTGTGTTATTTTAGTGCTGAATTCTTCCGTGGGGTCAGAGCCCAGTTTTTTGTAAAATCTTTCATCCGTCAGTTGTCTGTTTGCCTCCTCTAAATAATCTACTTTGTCCATAACAACAACTGCGCTACCCTTGTCTGCTGACTTTATGACAATGTCATCCCTTTCCTTTAATTCTTGTAGAGCGCCCTTTTCTGCTGGAGTGAGGTTGCTATGGGTTAGTATGTTCGTGCTGGCTGCTGTCTGGACATCATTTTTGACTAAATCAATAAAGGATTCCAATGTTGTATTTTTGCTGGGTCTTGGAATCCATGAACTTTTTTTCTTAAACCTAGGAAGGGGGATTTTATTATCATCTTCCGAATCGGACGACCCATCTACAGGACAGTCTCTCTCTTTGGCTGAGAAATACTCTTTAATTCGAAGAGATCTAGCAAATTTGTCGAGATCAGTTGATAGTTGCTCCTCATTGATCTTGCTAGGGGTGGGACAGAAATTAAGTCCCTTAGAGAGTATACGAATTTCAGCAGGTTTTAGATCTTTTGATGACAAATTGACGACTGTGTCATTTTGGTCTCTATTAATTTCTTTGTGCCTTGAAAATCTTCGTTTTCGCCTTGTCGTTTCCCCAGAAGTGACAGATAATTCTGATGGTATATTTTTGTTCGGGTTGATACCATCCCTAACGAATTTCTTACGTTGTTTCTCTCGCAACTTTAGGCTTTGAATTTTGTGGATATCTTGCAGACGTTCGTTTATATTGTTGGTATCAGAGAACGTCAAAGATTTTTTTAGGTCATTTTTGATGTTCGTAATAGTTTTATCCAGAACCTCGAGATTGTGTACAGTGTTCTGGTACAATAGAATAAGGAGACGGGTGGAACAGTCAAAGAGTATAGAGTCCCATCGTTCCAAAAATCTATTTGATTTCCAACCAGTGCTTTGTGGTGTTAACTTGATAAGTAGCCCTTTAGGTATAATATTATTGGCAATATATGCCCGCAAATTAGATACGTGATGTACTGTACTAATTTGTTTTAGAGTTAATTTTCTAAGTTTTATAAAATAAAATTCATAGCTCATGATGTAAAGAGCTGTAAGATCGGTCGGATTATGTCATGTCACATAATACTGACTAAGAAAGAAATAACATATATAACGTCTGAAAAACCAGTCAACGATCAATCTTATGGGGTGTTGGATCGCTACGGTATAACGATACTATGCAACTAAAATAAAATTTATAAACGTCTAAAATGGTTTGTAAAACAACACCAAGTACACAAAACAAAGTGATAAAGAATTAAACACTTCGTTGAATGACAAAATTTTCGTCCCACCGAGGGACTTTATCAATGTCTATTTAAATAATACTTAGAACCAATATGGCGTCTTAATATCAAAAAAAAGTTTTTGACGGTCCATGTACGGAACAAAAGAACCAGAAATTGCACATATGAAATTACATACATAAAAGAATTGAAATCCTACATATAAATTAATGAAAGTACAATAACAATAATATAAATACACAATCGGGCTATTCATAATATATATATTCAATTTAATTTGGAAGTGTATAATTATTGATAATAGTATACATTCAAAATAAATATATATTTGATAGTTTGGTTACTGGCATGATTTAGTTTATAGTATAATATATTTTAAACATTTTTCATTCTTGTACAATTTAAGGTAAACATTTTAAATTAACATTACAGCTAATCTACCTGGGATTTTTTTTGCAAATCTTTAAGAAAAGGAAAACTGTATGCAATTTCATGTACAAAAATGCTCAAGAATCTATTGATAGTTGAATGTTTATTATTTTATTTTTTGGACAAATTACTGGATGAGATCGTTAATATCTAGGATACATCTGATGAATGTCTTCCTGGAATCGTCTGTCTTTTTTGCAAATATACGGCCATCAAATGTCCAGAAGGAGTTTAGTTTTTTTCTTTTATGTGTATTTAGTTCTTTGATGATGGATTGTCGAAACTTTGTGAGATCTTCGGTAATAAAGATGTTGTCCTCGTCGTTTTTGAGATTTTTCTTCTTCATAAAGATAAAGTTGTTTACCTTCCAATTACGAAATCGGCATATCAACTGACCTTTATCGTTGTTTATTGGCCCAATAATGTGTGAGCGATTAATATCGTTTTTGGTTAGAGGTTGTGCGAGACCAAGTTTGTCATTTACTATGTTGACGATCAGCCCATATGTTCGTTGTAGATCCCCCTGAGTCATGGGAACATTATGGAATCTCAGTGATGTTCGTCGCCCGTACTGTTCCAACACTTCGATTTGATTATGTAGTATATTTACTTCATGTTTTAGATCGTCGCTTTCTTGGAGAATCCTAGGGCATACGTTGGCCATATTTCTAAATTTTTCGTACCGATCTTCTATTTGTTCTATACATTTGTTTAGTTTTTCCTTCATTTGTTAATTTTCTGCTTCTAAGCTTGTAATTTTGTCATTTTGTTTATTTATAAGGTCTTGTAATGGCTTGATGGCGTCTTCGATAGCTTGAGTACCTGCGGATTTTATTACGGACTTTAGTTCTGAAATAGGTTATGTTTTTATTTCACCTATTATAGTTGGTACCACAGGTTGTATGACTTCAGGTCTCAAAATAGTTGTTTCTACAAGCTTACACATATTAAAAGATTGGCCTTGTGTTTTGAAGGTTACTTGTTCGTCACTTCCAGGGTTGGGGACCTTTCGGGTCACTGACTGTGAGCGTTGTCGACTTGAAGGAGGCTTCATTTGTTCGTCAGAGCCCGATAAGGGGCGTTTACGAGAAGAGCTGCTACCACGAGTGTTGGCGTTTTGTACATTATGCGATTTGGTTGTTGGAATTTGAGGTACACTCGAATCGGCCATCTCGTTTGTTTACAATATTTATAAAGTTTTTAGTTGTTCGCTTTAGAGACTAGAAACTGCACTAGATAATCAGCTTTAGAAAAGATCATTCATTCAATAACATATTTACTCAATTTCAATGCTGAACACGCAGAAAAAAAACACTTTTTCGTACAAAACCTTTCTGTTGTGTCAACTACGTCAGCTTGCTTGCAGCCATTGTCCGTCCGGATATATTGCAAGTGCTCTCAGATTTTTATTTGTTGACCAATTGATTTCAAACTTACACACAAGCATTATATTAAGAATCTCTAGCTTAAGTTCGAAAATGAGCAAAATTCGAAAAAACATTTCTTGTAAAATCATGTTTTTTTTTTTTTTATAGAAAAAGTACATATTTTCTGAATTACACATTTCTCAGAAACTAAAAAAGATAGAATCTTAATATTTGGTAAGGGTGGAGATGCCAATGTGAAGTTGAGGATGCAACATTCCCCACTCTCCCCCTCCCCTCGTCGAAAAAAAATTCTTGTAAAATCATGTTTTTTTTTATAGAAAAAGTACATATTTTGAGAATTAAACATTTCTCGGAAACTACAAAAGATAGGAACTTAATATTTTGTATGGTTGGAGATGCCAATGTGAAGTTGAGAATGCAATATTCTCCCTCCCCCTCAGCTCAGTCCCACCCCTCTGCGGAATCTGTATAAATATGTGGCCGAGATCCCCACCCTAAACCATATATTTATGATCAGGGTGACTAGGCAACTTAAATGCGTTATAGCTAAGGCCCCGGGGGTCATACCCCACCCCCTACATGAAGTGAACTTTTTAATGGTTGAGATGCCCACCCCTAAACCATATATATTTATGATCAGGGTGAATAGGCAAATTAAATGCCTTATAGTTCAGGACCTGGGTGGTCATACCCCACCCCCTACCTGAAGTGAACTTTTTAATGGTTGAGATCCCCACCCCTATGCCATATATATTTATGATCAGGGTGACTAGGCAAATTAAATACCGTATAGCTAAGGCCCCGGGGGTCATACCCCACCCCCTACCTGAAGTGAATTTTATAATGGTTGAGATCCCCACCCCTAAACCATATATATTTATGATTAGGGTGACGAAGCAAATTAAATGCCTTATAGCTCAGTCCCTGGCGGTCATACCCCAACCCCTACCTGAAGTGAACTTTGTAATGGTTAAGATCCCCACCCCTAAGCCATATATATTTATGATCAGGGTGAATAGACAAATTAAATGCCCCAAGATTTTGACTTGCAACTCGGCTGTTGCATCTCGGATGCTTTCTCGATTTTATAAATATATCATATGGATAACATTACACTCACATTACACCTCTTTCTATTGCGGCGGGGGACACATGGCTACGTGTTACAATCTTGTATTTTGTTTATTTTTATTAAACATGTTCTATATTTACATTTTTTAGATTTATGAGATGTTTTCGTGTCAGCAGGAATCTTAGACCTTTATTTTGTTTGAAAAAGCCCTGGAAAATCCATATTATTTACCAGTTTACATGAAAGTAAAATATTTGTTTAAACCGTGTTCATTTAAAGTTGGCCGACTGTTTTGTAAGCTCGCCGTCCGAAAAAAATAGTTCTGTCTTCGTTATATAGCCCAGAGAAGAAATATATTATGTGAAACATGTGAATTAGAGCATAAAATGTATTGTATTTTACTCATCTGAGTGTCTGTGTGGGATCCTGCACCTCAGGTCCACTGTAGGGTGCCAAATGTCTTTCTATTGTTGTGTGTGTGTGGGGGGGGGGGGGTAGGGAGATCCAAAAATATGTCTTATACACCCAGATTTCGATTGAATGTGTTGGTGAATATGCATTTACAGTTATTATTTGTCGCTAGAAATCTTTGAAAGTACATTTTACTCCTATTTTTTTTTTGGTTGTGAGAAATATCGCCTTATTGGTCGCTAGGGTAGTGGTCGCTAGAAATTGGTCGCTAGCTTGAGCCTGGTCAAGTATTGTTCTAGATGGCATATATATTGCAGGTACAATAAAAGATTAAAATATTTATATATTTCTGGCGGGCATAAAATGTTGTAAGTACAATACAAATTGAAATATTTACGAACATTTTTCTGGATATCCATTATAAGTATCAGTTATGGTTTTGTTATCTAAAGAGAGCAATGGTATTTAACTAACATAATACACCTTCATAGCTAGTAGTTAGTTCACTACGAGCAATCGTTGACCCTGCTGTTGTACTGTTGTCCATCTTTATGTTGTCAATCATTTTTGTAATATTATGTGGTCTCTTCGGGTACAAGTGAATCTGTGCAGGTTTTTTCATTTGTTTATACATGTATTGCCGTTGGAGATCCAATTGTCAAGAGGGGAAGGTTTGAATCCCCCCATTAACGCCTTAACGCCACCACATTTTTATGCCTATACCAAGCCAGGAACTGGATTTTCGACATCATCTGTCGTGGTCTTTTTTCTATGTTCAGTGAATACAGTTAAGGTGAGACTATCAAGTGGTTGAATAAATTAATTGAGAATAATTCTTGGTTGATGAATAACAAAGTTTGTGTATTTTGTGTGCATTTGATATCCATGAATCCACAATGACAGGATAAGGTTTGGCATAGGAGAATCAACAGACTAAAACTTAGTTTTATTCAAGCTGTACATGAATGATAGCTCTGTGGACCTTGCAAATAAAACGATATTTGGATTTTAATTAAACTTGCACATAAAATTCTTTGGATAATTCTGTACAAAATACAGGTTTGATTGATGTGTCGATTAGTTTTCACGGAATACTACAGCTACCCTATTAAAGAGTATGACATATATTTAGCATCATATTTGTAGGAGATACTCAACACATATACCGAGCTAAGTAAACAATAGTCAAATGTCATCATTTCGTTTCAGTTCCTGTATCGTCAGTTAAACTTTTATCGACGCCAGCAGACAAAAATCCAATAGAAGTGGTTTCAAATAGAGATCAGACGTTTTTGTGTACAACCAACGCTGCACGGCCATCAAGTAGGATACAGTGGTATTTATCTACCACAAATATAACTACTTCAGCTTTACCACAAGCTGATGTTTGTAACACCGACTGTAGTGATGACAAAGTTATATCATCTAGTCTACTAACGTATACAGGGAACATAAATGATAACGACCAGACATTATATTGTACAGCTGTTAACATAGAGGGACAGGATGTGGTTAGATCTTCTGACAAGACGATACATATATGGTGTAAGTATCATTAAGTTTAGAATTTGACTACATTGATGGAGATGAAAGTATGAATCCCTTTTAATAATTTTTATTTCCATCAATATGGTACTTATATATAGTTACGCTAAATAGCCTACAACATTGTCTATTTTAAGTGTGATCAATCATGCTAAAATAAATAACGCGGGAAAATATATTCCACAGGTATAGCACCTGTTTACATATATTTGCATATATGTTATGTACTAAAAGGATATAGTGGATATACATGTATATATGTCCGTCCATGATAACTTTATAACAATAAAACATATATGGGAACACATCAATCACCAAAAGAGTATTCTTCGGCAGTATTAACAAGTGAATTAGAATGATCTCCTCTAGTAAACCCCAGACGTCATTTGACAAAAATTCTACTCATCAATTGATTTTTTTCTGCAATACTATTCTCTGTAATAACCTCTGTATTTTGTTATCTCCATTCACGTCCTACATATTTTTCAGATGGTCCTAATCTGGTCATCATCACACCATCAACTCAGTCTTACACATTAAAGGAGAAAGAAAATCTGAATCAAATTCAGTGTACTGCTGACTGTATACCTCTTTGTACAATGACATGGAATGAACCTATTCTTCCTGCTGGTACCACATCTGTACTTAACCTACAGAACATAAAAAGGAATCAGGCAGGGAACTATCAGTGTACAGCTACTAATGACGTCAGTAGTAAGACATCTGTTGTAGTAAATGTTGTTATTCATTGTAAGTATTGTGTATGTGATGAGTAAGTGATTATTATTTAAAGCAACCTTTAGCTATATCATGGCGAGAGGAAGTTGTATTCAACGAGATGGAGATGATGTCGATTTTGTACTAGACCAACACAATTTTGTATAGTGCCAACTCTCGTAAACAACAATTTCGGGATGATATGTCCTTCCAATCGGACGCATTCTAAGCCAGCCAGTCTTTGCTCTTATTCCTTAATGTTGCGTGCTTAGCGTAGAAGCAACAAATACCAATTTAATAGTATTTTGGTAGACCCGACCAGGTCATGAACCCACGAGCTACACACTAACCTTTTCATCGCCTTAGCCTTTCAAACGATACATACTATTATCTAACATATGCCATTATCCCCTTTATATGAGGTAAACATCGACAGTTGTCAACCATCAAGGTGTTGTCCAACCTCTGAATGTTTGACCACGTGATGTTCACCTCACAGGAATTAAGGCAATACATGTTTTATTATACCGAAACTACTCTGAGATGTTTTAAACTTAAATGTGTTGCTTTGAAGAAGACAACAAAATAGTTGACGGTAAAAAAAAATAAAATTTCTGCACCGGACCGAATTTTCAACACACTATTTTCTCCCGCTACATTATATACTAGTATACATGTATTGGGTTGTTTGCAGGGTTGTCTCTCGTCAATAAATTTTCCGTAAAACACTCAATTGTCTTAATACTTTTAAATATGGCAAACATAGAATGGAAGGTTTAATAATAAGTATTGTAACATAAATACGCATTTTTCCTTTGATGTTTTTATGCAGTAATCAACTTAAAAATAGTTAACTTTTACAAACCATGGTTTAACATGAGGATCTTCATGTTATTCCATGATTTTGACGTCACATGAGAATAATAGTTAAGTTTCTATGGAAGTGGGAGGAGCTTATGTCATGGTTTAATATAAAGATCTACATGTTATTCCATGGTTAACGCAGACGTCTAAGAGAACACCATTTGTCAATCGTGTAATTTCTGTTACAAACCATATATACCATGGATCTTACGAATGATCTTATTTAAACCAACTCATCCTTCGGATTCGTTGCTTTAAATAAGTGAATTCGTAAGATCCATGGTATATATAATACTTATTATATCGCAATATGGGAATAAAACTGTTAAATGTATATACATCTCATCAGGTACACAATTTATGTGATACAATAAAAACGTAGATATAACATTTAGTGGGTTTGACTCGTTTCTGAAATAATATTCATCAGGTAGGCTCAAAGTCAACAGATTGACAGGTCAAATAATATAACATTAGTAACACTTAAGTAATAGCTTAAATGTGTAGATTCCTTTCGCAACAAACCTGCTTTTTACTTCCTTTTCAGATGGTCCTAATATGGTCATCATCACACCATCAACTCAGTCTCACACATTAAAGGAGACAGACAATCTGAATCAAATCCGATGTACTGCTGACTGCATACCTGTTTGTACAATGACATGGAGTGGACCTAATCTTCCTGCTGGTATCACATCTGTACTTAACATACAAAACATAAACAGGAATCAGGCAGGGAACTATCAATGTACAGCTAGTAATGACATTGGTTCTATGATGTCTGTTACAGTTACCATCATTGTCAACTGTAAGTATTACGATAGACCAGTATACTATAAATAAGTTATATGATGTCTGTTACAGTTACCATCATTGTCAACTGTAAGTGTTACAGTAGAGAATAATTGAAAAAAAATTAAATTCGAGGTTTTCTATAACATATTCAGTGATATAATTTACTCTCAAGTTGTCATGTTAGCTTTACAATGTAACATAAAATGCTTTTCATCATCTATTAATTTACATTGTGAACATAGACGTTCTTTTCTGTGTATTTTAAGATATATTTCCCTTTTCAATCATTGATCTTCGGCAACTAATTCTTAGCTTAGTTATGAATTTTCCTTTTTTAGAAATTTAAACATTAACACAGATTAGATTAATTTCATTCATGTCGAACCTATTAATACTTTTACATCAACATAATTTACTATTTTCATGTAATTATAAGCACTTGTTTTTATCCCCTCGCCAACGAAGTTGCGAAGAGATACAGAAACGCTATCGTCGTCCTTCCCTCCTTCCGTCCGTACGTCCGTCCTTCCGTAACATCCTTTTGTACACTCTAAAATCAACATCCTTCAATGGATTTTGACCAATCTTGGTACATACTTAGTCCTTAGGAGAGTCTGGAACCCTATTGATTTTCAAGGTCATAGGTCAAAGGTCAAGGTCACCGAGTCAAATTTAACGCATACTATCCTTGTGAACACTCTAGAATCAACATCCTTCAATGGATTTTGACCAATCTTGGTACATACTTAGTCCTTAGGAGAATCTGGAACCCTATTGATTTACAAGGTCAAAGGTCAAGGTGACAGGGTCTAATTTTTACCCTGTAACATCCTTGTGAACACTCTAGAATCAACACCTTTCAATGGATTTTGACCAAACTTAATACATACTTAGTCCTGAAGAAAATCTGGAATCCTAGATATTTTCAAGGTCAAGGTCACAGGCTCAAATTTTTACCTCGTAACATCCTTGTGAATACTCTAGAATCAACATCCTTCAATATATTTCGAACAAAGGTCAAGGTCACCGGGTCAAATATTTAGGCGAGGGGATATACCACGCTTTGCGTTGCCCTTGTTATTTTTATATTTGTAATACCTTATAACTTTTCACTGTTTTACTAGGGATCGTCGTGGTCGTAATCGTATGGTAACTACCTATGCAATTACAATTTAGTCCATATCATGTTTGAATCTCGTTCATGGCGTAGTGTACTCGATACAACATTAGGTGATACGTTTTTTCAGTGGCTTATGGCAGGTTGGCGGTTTTTACGGGTACTTCAATTTCCTCCAACAATAAAACTGACCTCTACGACATACATGCAATATTGTTGAAAGTGGCTTAAACACCATGACCCTAATCCTAACCCTCTGTTTTAACATATGGCTTTATTACTTACAGGCTTCAATAGCCTTTGGTATCAAAGTGCCCGTGGAATGAGCGGTCATGTATATGTGTGTTAAGGATCTCGATTTAGCATCTCTTTCTACAATGTAATTATATTTCTATTTTTGTGTGTAGTATATTTTGCTTTTCAGTTTTTGTACAAGGATAATGTTAATCGTGATAATAGTCTTCACCAGTAGTTAGATTTTATATTTAATAATGCATATTGTTTGTTCTGAATTCGTCAAGTTCTACGCACACATCTTTTTTAAACCTCATCGACAGCATATGAAGTCAATTTGCTTTTACAAGTTGTTTTTGCTCTCATTAAAACCTGAAATACAAGATGGCTACCATTGCAAATGCTAGATTTAGATAAATATTTATTATATGACGGCAGCAATTTGTGCTCTTATTATGTCACAGTTCTGTCGTAGCCTACGTCTGTTTGTACATACAATGGTTTCTGTGGAATACCAATTTTTTTAATGAAAACTTTATATTTATTGTAAAAAAAACTCATATGTAAATATTTTAACATACAGAAAACTGACATGCATATTAGTATAAACACAAGGATATTCAGCCTAATAAAACATTGATAAATTGACTGCAAAGGTAGCAAAGCCATAACCAAACACATATAAAATTAGCGTAAATATAACGCTGTTAATAAAAAAATAATACTATATAAATATTGATCAACGTTCCATTTAAGTAACCAGGGACCCCAGTACATATTGTGTTTTTCTGAAGTTAAGTTCTTGAAAGAAATGTGTTTTTTCTAAAATCAGATTTTCTTTTAAGTAATTATTTAATGCTTCAAAGTTTACCATCCCTTCATTTACCTTTGTTCTAAAAATATAAAACTTTGTTAACAAGAATATCTTATTTTTAATGAAATTAGCATCATAAGGATGTAGTAGGCCTAACATAACTATCTCCAAATTCAATGGAATTTCAATATATGTCATCTCAAAAATCCATCTATTCAATTCATGCCATAAGTCTGAGATTTTATGACACCCCATAGCAGATGTGTGACGAAATTGCAGTAGGTAAACAATATTCTAATACGACATGCGGGTAAGTATTTCTTTCCCCTAAAATACAGTTGTGCCACAGGCACTTGTCTAAAAAAAATCACCCCTATTCCTTTGCATAACACAATGTTTACAGAAAAATAATTTCGACCGGCTCATCAATTTCGCGATTTTTTCGATCGGTCTACAACGCTTCGGTTTTGGGACATACATAGCCTTTATCTACGTTGATTTATCTACAAAAGCATGTATAACACACCTATCTAAGGTGTCTATCAACAACAAAATTTTAAAGCCTAAAAATAAAATATTTTCAAGTTATTCAAACTCATAAACTGCTCAGAAACTTGATTTAATTTAGAAACACCTTGATCCAGACTGTCAGCAGCTTGAGCTAGCGCATTCGCTGCTCCACTGGAATTTAAAATACGCCCTTCAATAGCGTAGTGATTTAACATGGCATTGGAATTCCAGCCAATATGCTTGCAGATATCATCATCCGGAACTCCCAACAATTTTAGAGTTATAGAACATCCCCGCCTGCTGCTATGCGAGGTCTCGCCCTCGTATAAGTTTATGGCTTTCAAATGCATCTTCAATCTGTCAGTCATACACGTTGAGGTTATCGGGCGATTCGTAATTGTTTTTGTTTTCTTATCTTGAACCCTAAATAAACAACCAGATTTTAAATCCACCTGTGCATCATTTGCGATAGACATATATGATCTCAAATGAGAAAGTGGACAAATATCAGAATCTTTGGATGGTAATAATATATAATTATTTGGGTTATTAATAGAAACAACTTTACCGAGAACTTGTGAAATAAGTACCCCGTTTGAATTTGACATCTCAAATAAACGATTACTTGACAAAAGTCCCAAATCGCCTCCTCTCCCACCCGAATGACAAATCATAGCAAAATATGCCCTATCTCTTGCTAAAAGATACTTTGATATTGGATCATTTTGAACGGAAATAGCATACGACAAATGTCTGCATAGTCTGCCTAACTTATCAAACATCTATGGAACTGCCTGTTTTTTTACCGACTTCAGAATTAGACTGTTCCAAACTAACTGCCTGTAAGTGCTTCTTCTAACACTATTGATGAAGCAGGGTTCCCCGTTAACAGCGTCGGGTTCCATTCACCTCACCGGCCAATATCTCTTAAAATTGCCCTAAGTTTGCCTAATAAACTGTCTACTGATTTAGCAGCCAAAGTTTTTGGACAACCGCATTCCTTAACACCCGTGATGTCCCTATATCGACAGTCTTCGTTATGTAACTGAGTACGACCATTACCCTCTTTCAATATAAACATTTTCTTATATCTTCGGGCATAATCGTCATCAAATCCTTTTCTTGGTCAATTTCCTTTAAAAACTCCAGAAATTCCTTTTCTAGACTGCTTTTTTGCTTTGAATAATTTGATGTTTGTAGCAAATCATCTAATTTCTTTATTCGAGAATTGATATGATCAATCATGGAATTTTGCTTGTTTGAATCACGAGCAGATTTCTTAACATCAGAAGCAATATTCCTAGGTGTACCACACGATTTACAAAAAACAAAATCAATATCATTATGTTTCCCACAGGCTTTACATAAGTGTGAAGGAAACCACAATGTCGTTTGAAGAACCTGAAAAGAAAATTACCAAGTAATTTACAAATAAGAATCTGGCCATGCACTACAAGAAAAAATATAGTCAATTAATCAAGTTTTATGTCTATGAAAAATTACAGATACAAAACATCTTATCTTGCGTGAAGTAATTAACCAATTATAGCTTCTTGATCGTCTCTGACATGTTTTGAATAAATACTTTTTCTCCTGATCTGTTTAAATGTACATTATCTCGCAACTGATTGATGTTCATCTTGGAATTGTCCATGAAAATCCAATCATATTTGATACACATTTCACTGGTAATTTTGTTGAGTACAGTTGCACGAATGTTAATATTATCGTCTTTGGTTTTAATTATTGATGACCACACAACATATACTTTCCTATTCCCAGCACACATTTGTAATAATACAGTCGAAAATGTAAGTAATGCGCTTTTTGCTATACAGATTTGCTGGTATTCATTGTTATACAAATATTCCTTACTCAAGTTATTTACACCTGCATGTATGAAAATCACAAAAGGAGTAATGTCTTTTGATATTCTACACAAATTAGTTTGTACTTGCTCTATGAGTGCTCCACCCTGCGCTGATATGCGTACCATGTTATTCGTAAAACCTCGTTCATGGAGTAAGAATTTTATAATAGAGTCTCCAACACATATGCAATTCATGTTATTGCTAACAGTGGGATATTTATATAATATAAATTTACCAAAAGAAAAAATGGGTTCCTTGTCATTAAATCTAATTGCCCATAAATTACAACTCAATCCATATTTATCATGCACATATCCCTGCCTTGTTGAGCTTGTCAATATGCCCCTTTGACCTTTATGACCAATCACGAAAACATCATGTATTGATAGAAATAATGCAGGGAACCATAATGAGTTGCATCACCTATTGGGACAATGACGGTACACAAAACATCGTTTTCCACTACAAACCGTAACAACGGTACTACTAAGTTAAAAGGAGGGAACGCATAACAGTTCTCTCCATTCGGAATTTCCTGCGGAAAGACATTCACGCCGTTTGTTTGTGGAGTGGGAAATGGAGTAAAATGTTTTAAAATTGAACCATCATTTGCTTTCATACAGTTAGAATATAGTGCCATAAGGTCATATGAGTTACCCTTTACACCACCATACATTTTCTGAATCGTATGCCAAATCTCTTTGGTTAACATGGAATCACTTTTCAAAATTTCTCAAGATGGTTGATCAGCTAAATTATTCTCCGATGAAACATAAAATAAATTTAAAACTATGTCTAGATCAAGTGTCAATTGAAAAATTTTCTTTAATACATTATTCAGGTCTAACGACTTTGAGCCTTCATTGTTCCATGGATGAAGTAATGCCTGATTATCGATACCAACATCAACTCTGTTACCCTTGGTATGACCTTTTAATGACGAAAGTACATTGAATAAAGCATACGCTTCTAAAACCATAATGGGGAAATTTCTAAACTCATCTGACCTTTTTCTTTTCTTGATTGATGAATAATATTCCACCCCATTTAAATTTGGATGAATCACTATGTAAGTTTATAAGTAAATGACGCTCTTTCTTCCATGCCCACTTACCCTCCCAGTTATCAATAAATCGCCACGTAATTAGTTCCTCTTTTAAAGATCCTGCCATTGGAATATTAGAGTTTGATGTAATTCCAAGGGAAATATAATTATTCATTTCACGTGTGTATAGTTTTGCAGCTGGTACTGCGAGCATGAAAGAAATACATCTACCAGCCAATTGTTGTAAATTTAACACAGCTACATACTGCTGTTGTAAACAAAATTCTCGTAACCGAACAAACTTTTGTTTTTTTTTTATTTTCCGTCAACCTAAAACACCTTTCAACAAAATCTAGTATAAAACCAAGAAAAACGGGTGTTTGTGAAGGCAAAAATACTGTTTTATCGAGGTTTATAAAATATCCGAGCCGAACTAAGATTTGATATACTATATAATTTGCAAGTTTAGCCTTTTATACTCCACAAATTATATCAAATTCCCTCACTTCCTCAACAAGACGGTCATCAATATATAGGAATATTGGTATATGAAATGTATTCCTAATATAAGAAGTAAGTTGTAAATTCAGTGTCTGATAAATATAACTGGATAATTTAAATCTTCCGGTTAACAATGGCGGGAACAGCTGGATTTTTTTTCACAGCGATATTTATACTCACTATTGCCAACTATGAGAAATTCGAAAGATCAGATGAGTATTACAACACTAAACTTATTCACGGAAACACATCATGGAGCACATCAGAACTGCTATCTATTGTAAACAACAGTTACCAATGTAAACAAAGACGAGGGGAGATAACCAAACTCCCGTTTGTATTTCGACCATCATACAAAACTCTAGCAGTGTTATTCCTTTTAAGGAGTGGTGATATTCACTATAACCCAGGCCCGCGAAAGAAAACATGCAAAAAACAACCAAAATACCCATGCACGGCCTGTACAAAGGGGTAATAGCCACGAGCAAGGCCATCAGTTGTGTTTCATGCGAACGTTGGACTCATGTCAGATGTACTAAATCAATTTCTATTAAACAATATCAGGAATACATAGATAACGACACAAGCTTCTCATATACTTGTGATAATTGTTCTCTTCAACATTTACCATTTAACAATGATGATAATATCAGTGACGGTGGCCATTCCGAACAGATGGACAAAGAGTCTCGAGAATCCTTTACTAGCACAAACCACGACGATTTGATTCGGCCATTCAAGCACAAGGGACTGCATTTTATCCAGTGCAATGTTTCGTTCACTCCTCCCAAAACTGTCAGAAATTAAAATAGTAGCATCAAAAACAAAGGCAGCGGTGATCTCGATAACATAATCTTGGCTTGACAATACAGTAACAAATGCTGAAATTCACGTCGAAGGATACAATGTTGTGAGATTAGACCGATCTAGACATGGCGGAGGTGTGTGTGTATACATCAGGGATGACATTGTGTTTTCACCAAGACAAGATCTTCATGATGACAGACTTGAGGCACTCTGGATAGACATGTTGATACCTAAGACCAAGCCGATCACAATCGGGACTGTCTACAAATCACCAAAGGAGACAGCATTTCTTAATAACTTTGAAGAAACATTAAATAAAATTAATCAAATAAATGAATTGTACATTGTTGGTGATATTTATATATGTTTATTACATAACAGGTCATCTATGTATAAAAATAATATGAATATTTTACAAGCATCTAATTTGAGGCAAATATTGTCTGAACCCACTAGAATAACTGAAAACAGTAAAACATTGCTAGATGATGTAATTGTGAATTTTGAAGATAGAGTAAATCAGTCAGGAGTTATTCCTATTGGTCTAAGTGACCATTTTATGACTTATTTTTCTAGAAAAATTTAGAGAAAGGTAAATTCAGATAGAAAAGAAAATATAATTACAGTAAAGAGGTTTTTTGTCAAAAAGTAAGTGCTGTTGTTTGGTCTGATTTGTATTTATGTAGAGATGTAAATGGAGCTTGGGTAAAGTTTAAAGATATCTTCACTTCAATTTTAAATGAAGTAGCTCCAAAAAGAGAAATCAAGGTAAAAAAACATACAGAGCCTTGGATGTCTTCCGAAATACTTGAGCGTATTCAAAAAAGAGATCATCTTTTTAATATGTATAAAAAAAACAAATAGCAAACATTTTTATAATGAATATTGCAAATGTAGAAACGAAACTCAAAGAGAGGTTAATAAGGAAAAATCAGCATATTTTGAAAATAAGATAGAAGAAAATAAAAATAATCCTAAAAATATCTGGAAACAGTTCAAAAGTATGGGTTATAGTGCTAAACAAAAAGAGAAAAGTAAAGTTGTATTAAATATAGATAATGAGAACTGTCATGACTCTAATACAGTAGCAAACCATTTTAATAACTGTTTTACAACTGTAGCTGCTAAGTTAGTATCAAAACTACCACCAGTACCAAAAGTGTTTGATATCAACACAGATATTTTAAAAGAAGTTTATAATAATGTCATTTGTAATAATTTGAGTTTTAAATTACAACCTGTGAGTGAAGAATATATTCTTAAGCAGTTACAACAGCTCAATCCAAGCAAAAGTACTGGTTTGGATGGGATACCATCAAGGTTTCTAAGTGATGGCTCAACTATTTTAGCAAAACATATTACATATATAGTTAATCTATCATTAACTCCAGGTATAGTACCCGATGAGATGAAGACAGCTAGAGTTTGTCCTATTTTTAAGAAAAAATAGCCGGTTAGAAGTTGGAACTATCGACCAGTTAGTATTTTAGTAGTTGTGTCAAAAATTGTAGAAAGATCTGTATACTCACAATTTGAGAAATATCTTGTGGAAAATAATTTACTTTATAATTTACAATCTGGTTTCATATCTTCTTATTCCACAGATACATGTCTTATTCAACTGTTAGATCATATTAAAAACGAATCGTCTAAAGGACTTTATACTGGAATAATAATGTTAGATTTGCAAAAGGCATTTGACACGGTTGACCATCATATCTGAAGTCAAAAACTTAGAACAATGGGTGTCGAATGTACTAAATGGTTTGAATCATATTTATTTGATAGACAACAAAAAGTTAGTATTAATGGTACTGAATCTGAATTAAAATATATTACATTTGGAGTACCACAAGAAGCATTTTGGGGCCCCTATTCTTCTTGTATTATGTTAATGACATGTCTATAAGCATTAGTAAAGACTGCAAAATATTGGTATATGCAGACGTTAGTACCATTTTATACTCGCATAAGAACCCAAAGGTTATATCTGAGAAACTGGGTAAGGAACTAGAATCTTGCAGTAAATGGCTAATCGATAATAAACTTTCTCTTCATTTGGGGAAAACAGAAGCTATTCTGTTTGGGTCTTAGCGTAAATTATCTAAAATTCGTAACTTTAATGTTACTTGTAATAATCACACAATTTCATCACAAAATTGTGTGAAGTATTTAGGCCTAAATATTGATATATTCCTATACAGACAGGCCAAATGTTTATCAGAAATCTCAAGAAAGACCTTAGTCACAGATTTAATACAATGTCATTTTGACTATGCCTGTTCTGCATGGTGTGCTGGTGTTAGTAAAAAACATAAAGATAAGCTACAAGTATTACAAAATAAATATGTAAGATTTATAAAAAAAACACTGGAAATAGATCAAAGGTTGACCACAATGTATTCAAAAGTATTGGTTATGTTAATATTGAAAATCGTGTTAAGCAATTAAGACTGAACCATGTACATAAGATTTATTACCATAATTGTCCTAGTTATATGTATCAAAACTTTACATAGGTACGACATTGTCATAATCATTTCACAAGAAATAGTGAATATAACTTCTGGGTTCCACCAGTAAAGAGTCAGCAAAAAGACACTTTTTATTATAATGGTATACTAAACTGGAATATATTACCAAATTATATTAAAAGTATTAAAAAATTTAATAGAATTAAAATTAGTGTTAAAGAGTATTTGACCGAAAACTTTAGTGCTGCTTCATCTGAGTCATTTTTATATTATTAAAGTAGTTTTATATTACATTATATTAATAAAAACTTTATCATATATTGAGAAATATCTTGTGGAAAATAATTTACTTTATAATTTACAATCTGGTTTCATATCTTCTTATTCCACAGATACTTGTCAGATTAATAATTATGAGGTATAATTTTTGTTTGTCGAAACTACAAGTGGTTTACATGAAGGGACCCCATTGGAAACACGCTTTAGAGCTTTATGGGTTATTCCTGATAAAATGTCAACTATATATTGTTCAACACTCAAAAATGCATATACATTTTATTTGTCTTAATACAGGTCTATATGTATTGTGTATTGTGTATGTTATATAGAAATGTTGATATTTTATTGAATAAAATATTATTATTATTATATTATAACGGCAAAGATTTAAAACAAAAATAATGTCCTCTCCATTGAAAACCTGCTAACTTTGTAGAATTTCTGGATAAAAACACGTTGTCGAACCAGATTGATCATCAATAGTCGTAAAGTAGGCATTGTCTTTTACAATTCTCGGTATATGTTTTAAGGTATCCAAGGTAAAATGTATATCTCTTATCCAATTATTTAAGTACATTAAATTAATACATAGTCGGGGTTTTGAGGGCTACACAGTTAAGGGGGCAACTATGTGCGGCGGATCTACTTCGTTCACTTTTCCTATGTATTCTATTGATCCATTATCTAAACGTTCTTGAATAGTATCATTGATAAAAGGAATACATTTTTGGGAATTGTTAGCATTATTAAACGTCCCTGGCAGTGGAAAATTCACATCATACCTAACTTCCCAAAATTTCCCTTTAAAATGTTTGACAAATTTATTAATATCTACTCCATTTTCTAGTCAGCCAAGTATTTCACTTCTCATTGGGGAACTTTCTAAAACCATTTTCCACTCCGAAATATGATCATGTAACTGACCAGCAATAAAAACTTTATCATTACGAAACGGTAGTGTGTTAATGTCCGGAAATAATCCCTCTTCTGCATTTTTTAAATAAGAATCACCAGCTATTGGCTCCCTTATACAATTAACCCATGAAATGTCTCGTGAGGGTTTCTCTAACGGCTGAAAATTAACCATCGTTTCCCATTTCTTTGCTGAAAAATTTATCTACAAATAATATAAAAAACTACTTAAAAACAAAACTAACAAATAGTTTCCTAAATACTAGCATGCAGTGTCAAGTATGCACAAAGTTTGTTAATTTTGTTGACAATCTTTCATAATATGACCAACCTTTTGGCATTTAAAGCAGACAGGTACACTAGACCTAAATCGCTGCCTTCTTGGGACATACTTACGAGGCTGGGGTAGCATATTAAAAGGTGACAATGGTAATGGAAATTGTGGAAAAGGTTGCATGTTATTCATGAAACCAAACTGGGGTGGAACATTCATAGGCATATTAAAAACTCTATTAGCAGGTGAAATGTCCGATTGACTCCAACTGTGACTGTTCTGAGTTCCGGTATTTGAAATTGTGTTTTCCTGCGCCTTTGAACAACAAATTTTCAGCAACTTTTGTTCCTTTTCCAAAATGATTTCTTCCTCCTTACTACAGATTAATTTGAGAACAAGTGCAGCGGCAAATGATGGCTTACTTTTGTGCGTGTGAAATCTTGACAAAATCAAGGAGATTTTTTCTTGGCAAATTTTGTCATTTTTCCTTGACAGCCTCTCAAGCACAATGAGTTTTTCATGTAACAAATCTATATTAACCTTTTCCCCCTTGGAAGCCTCCTCCTTCACCCCACGCTTTGCTCTTTAAAATTCATTCAGTTCGTCTTGATCAGTTTTCCGTATTAACTTTTTCTCCAGATATAATACTTTCTCTTCCAACGTTTTCATCTTTACAAAAATACAAAGATAAAAATTATTTTACTTAAATGATTTTTTTGTTTTTGTTTTAAACCTTTTGTCCACTATCGAAAGTTGAATATACAAACCAAACATATTTCTACTAAAATACATGTAACATTCATCCCGTACAAATAACTTTTGCATATTTAACTACCCTTACATAGAGTTTTAACATGTCTGATAAATTAGCTAAAATTCGTAATTGTAATAATTTGAAACTTGTCATACATCTCAGTTCTATTTTCTATTTTGAATTTACCACATTGAATGAATTATTGAAATAAAGAATAACTTGCCCACGGCTTCACTTTTATATGAAACCACAAGTTATTCTTTACACATAAAGCATATAACCAACTGAATAATCAAAATTAAAATTATTTGCTTAGGGAAAATATTATTACTTTGCGATTAAACTTTATTGAGCATAATACTCATGAGATACACATACGCAAACTGAATTTATATGATAATTTCTGTTATAAGCTCCAACCACATGTATGAAAATGGCCTAACCAAAAACTAATTACTTGCTAATTTTAAACTCTTCATCCACTACTATTGCTATGATCATTATAAAATACTTTATTATCGATAATGACGAATATTATTATTATAATCGTTATTAAGGTAAATTAGTTTTCCCCTTTTAATTATTATTTATTATTTTATTTTATTTTAATTTATTAATATAATTGTTTTTTTTGTTTTGTTTTTTTTTCAAAATAGAATTCTCAATGAATCAAATTAAGAAGTAAGGCTATAATTACATGAAGTACCCATATTGATGGACAAGCTTTCAATATTAATATTCATTGTATTATTATAACTATTATTATTTTCCAAACAGTCACACACAAACAAGAAAAATCTTGATGAATAAGAGATCCTTTCCGTTTGAACAAGAAATCTCATTAAAAAGTTTTACATTAATTTGCATGATCCAAATACATGTACATCGTTATTTAGAAATGCTTAAACACAAAGTGGTCAATAATTTGTGCTGGGTACCATTGAAATCTAGATCTCGCATTCGTTTTATTACTTAATATCTTATTTTATTTTATCTATTTCCTTTAGTTGAGATAGTATAATAATTATTGATATTAAAACAATGAACGAATTGATAGGTCCGAACACTAATCAAATACTCACTGAATCCTTAAGAAAACATTTGTTTTTGTTTGTTTTTTTTTAATTTCATTTCATTTCAATTCATTTCATTCCATTTATTACATTTGTATTTATTATTTTCAAATAACATGACATTTTGCCTGTAACATACTTATTTGATTATAAG
This sequence comes from Gigantidas platifrons, assembly GCA_002080005.1. Taxonomy (NCBI): domain Eukaryota; kingdom Metazoa; phylum Mollusca; class Bivalvia; order Mytilida; family Modiolidae; genus Gigantidas; species Gigantidas platifrons. The sequence continues at coordinate 197,123 of MJUT01045928.1, read as the reverse complement.
CAAGTATTGATTTCTATTAACATAAATATCTACATTGTAATTCACCCTTAAACCTTCTCAGTTTACGTATTATAACACGTCTGTACTAAAGACAAAAGGTCGAAATATAATTAACTTGTTCTTTATTTTCTTAATCCTCACATGTATAATCCAATTTACTCTCCAAAGACACTTTTTTTTTATCCGCATGCATTACACAATATTTCATTAAAACACAATCACCTTTCTTTAAACAAATACTAATTTGTTTTTCACATCATTTAAATACGCATGTAAATTCTCATCTTACGTTTTACAAACTAAACTCTGTTCCGCATGCATTAAAAATAATTCGATAATATAAAATCACTTTTCTCTAATCGAATACTCCTTTAATATTATATATCAAATGCGCATGCATTATCTCATTTCATATTTTACAAGCTCATCTTGAAATATTGAAAACTGGTTCTTTCTTGTTTTTTCTTTCTTCTTCGCATGCATGATTAACAAAATCACTGTTCTCTTATCAAATACTTTCTTTTTTCATATCATTCAAATACGCATGCATTATCTCATTTCACATTTTACAAAACTAATTTTTAAATATCTCGAAATTCTCGCTTTCTGTTTTCCGCATGCATTTTTGATATTTCTCTAATCAAAACTTGTTCATTTTTCATATCATTCAATACGCATGCATTATCACCTATCACATATGTTAAAAACATTAAAACTTTCTTTTTCCGTTTTCTGCACTGACAATTTTTTCCAATAATGCAAAATCACTTATCTCTAATTTTACACCTATAAATTATTACATATCTCTACTTCACTATATTCAGGCATTCTAAAATATTCTTTTATTCTCCTGAAATATATTCATACCGGAATCTGTGATCACTTGAAACAAAAAATTCTTGACCATCAGCTAAATAAAAAATGTTCTATGTATGCATCCTATGTTCTACTACTTAAAAATAAGAAATAAGTTCTTACCATGCTAGAGTCTATTTTTTTCTTCTTTTTTGCTACAGGTTCACTAGATTCATTGAGAACATGTAAAGCTGAATTAAAAAGTTTCACTAGATTTGGTGTTGTCGCTTCAATATATTAGCCACTTTCGTGACGTCTGCAATTTGGAACTCTACAGATCTGCTATTAATTCCGCTCTACTTAACGTAGTTAAATCTTTCCCTTTATAAGGTATGGTGTTGGGATTGTCCTCTTCTTTAAACTTTGATTAAATTTTAAATACATCCATGTTTTCTCAATCCTAGTCTCGGAGATATGCCATGCATGTATAATTATTCTTGTGACTCCTGTGTCCTTGGAATTACAAAAAAAAAATCGCAATTAATAAAACTTTGCTTAGAATATAATTCTTCTAATTTGTCATGTTCTTTCTAGTGTGGCAGGTTGTATTTTTGATTTGTGGTATTAATTTGTTACCATTTGGTCATATGTTTATTTTCTATTTGTTTTATTACACAGATGGTTTATCGGGAATATTTACATACCATTTCGATCATGCACTTTTGACCCTGTCACCGGAAAATTTAAGGTATTGATTATACGATTTACTGCCTACTTTTAATGTTCTGTTATTTCATTGCATGCTTGCATGAAATCTCTTACGGAAATTTATTGCAGACTGTCTATAGTTAATGTCGGCCATGATCATACATTTGGGATTTATTGTTTTTATAATCTGGAAAAATTGCCTTTCCAACCTTGGCGTATGTTTAATGCAGGCATGTAACAATAAATGTGTGTAAATATCAATGTTTGGAAAGTGTAAACTTAATTAGATGTCTGGATGTTACCACACACTCACACCAAATGATCAATTTGGGTCCATATAGCAGATGCATATATTAAGTAATGCAATCAAAGTATTACAAAGCTTAACAAATATATATGTATGACAGTAACTGTAACTTTCTGACATTCAAAGCAAATTACAATGTATACTGTGTGCAGAACCTGGGTACAAAGGAAAATAATTATCCAATAATGCACCATTAACATGCCACAAAGACCTATATAATCATACACATCAAAACAAATTAAATCTAATAAAGCATAAACAATCAAACAATTCACATCCATTGTATGCATTATTCAAGGGGAAATTAAAAAGTAAATAATTATGAAGTTTAACCACAGATGAGCAATGCTGTAGGGCAGGTAACTCAAACAAAAACTGACTTAGAATATGGTTCGTTTTCCCACTTGTGTTGCCTTCCGATTTTGCAAACCTTTGGCTTCCTTTATCCACAACGTATTAAGGAGGTGACACTTGGGAACTTGCAATATTTCACTATTAAAGAGTTCCGTGATCTATCAGTTGAGTGATAAATACAGTGGTTAATGACGAAAAGAAGGTCCAGTGTTAATCAAACTTACATTGTTTTTACTGGAAGAAGTCGTTGTAATAACCGAAAGTAATCGAATAACGCCGATATTTACCGAAAGAAATTGATATGATCCTGCACTACGTAAACGCTAAATTTAATCATCCCTACATAATAATTTGCACATATTCGAAGCATTTGTACACGGGTGTCATCTTTTCTGAATTTTTTATTCATTGCATCGGGGCGACACCTAGCGGAGGTGCCAGTCGCAATTTATACCATGTTCTTCGCGATTTCGTACGCTTTCCGCATGTCTCGCGCTTCTACATATATTATTCTTTCAAAATATGTCGACAAAGTTTATCTCCTTACGGTTCTCTCTTTAAAAATAGCAATCTTACCAGTAAAAAAATCATCTTTTCAAAAGGACCCTCGTCTCAATAGACACAACAACCGGTTTTCTATCATGGTGATAACACAAAAAACCCGATAAACACAAATGGACGTATAATCTTTCTCGGGTTTTTTTTCATTATCACCATGTTATTTTTGAAAATGTGAATTATTTAAAGTTTGAGTGTAAATTATTATCAAGGATATTTTTAGGTAAGTGAGACAAGCAAGTGTATATTTTTTAGACTAGGTTTTATTATTTTCCAGAAAGGTAATTCACTACTTTAAGAAAACCGGAAGTTTTGTCTATTGAGACGAGGGTACTTTTGAAAAGATTATATGTTTACCGGTAAGATTGCTATTTTCAGAGATAGAACCGTAATGAGATAAACTTTGTTCACATATTTTGAAAGAATAATATATGTAGAAGCGCGAGACATGCAGAAAGCGTACGAAATCGGGAAGAACATGGTATAAATTGTGCTTGAAGTGGAGGGGCATATTTCCGAGTTGGCTACCTTCTTTTATTATACATTGATAATCGACCCTCCCCCCCATTGATTGAAACAAGTGCATGTGGCCAATAGGGCAAGCCAAAAAGGACCCGGCAAGTGGCACCTCTGTGCTAGTGACACATTGGCTCTGAGAAAGAGCCAAGAGGCACAAGTCACATACCGATTACCTTAAATACCTCTTGAGGGGACCCGGACATCAGGTACCTTGGGCTGGTGGTATCCTGCCTCTGCACAAGGGTCAGGGGACCTTCTGTCACATAGCCTCAGTAAACACAACTGACCAATTGCAAGGCCATAGGTCCCTTACCATCCGACCTCTAGTACATTAAGTTATTTGGCAAGTAGGGTTAGTAGTAAAGTTTAGAATAGGGTTCTAATTGTGCATATACCAGGGGTTTAAGTATTTTTAGTAAGAAACGCTACCAAGCAAAACCATTATAGAAGAACAGCAAATCCGGGGAAGTGACCTCGGTACGGACTCACGGGTACACCAGGTACCGTCTGGCGTGCAGAAAGTGAGAGACCCCTTGCACGTTACAGATGTTCAATAGTTTCTGGCTCTTCTTTGCAAAAATTACAAAAATCCTTTACTTTTATTTTGTAAAGAAAAGTGTTTGTTCCCAATATTCCGTGGATAATTCTATATTGAAACCAGCAAAGTTTTGTGTTTTTTGTATGCTTCGTACAATGAAAGTGACTATTTTTCCACTCAATATCATATTTGTTTAAGATATTTTCCCACTTCTGATCTGCAGATATTTGTACTGTCTTTCTATTTAAGACATTGTACATATCCTTTGAGCCTTTCCTAGATTTAAGAAAAAGGCCAATGTTAAATGGCATTAATGGCTGAGGATTTTTCTCATGTACATTTACACCAGTAGAATGCGGCCATTTTTTAACCGTAAGAGTTATACCATAAAACTGCAAGAACATTGGTCTTAAATTATAAGTCTGCTGGAAATCTTGAAATGACATAATATTACCTTGATTATCAATGACTAATGAGATCATTAACCGTCCAAATTCCCATTTTTGCCCAATTTTGTAACTAATAAACCGTATAATTGCCAACTTTAATACTATTATTATTCCATAATGAAGTCGACAGGACATCACCTGGATATCGAGGTAAATGGAGTTCTTTTAAGTTATTCCAGGAATCAAAAACTTATTTCCAAAATTAATTTGTTGAAGCTTTTAGGGACCGACCATTTAACTTGCAAGGGGGGGTATGGTTTTTTGTTTCGGTCAGAATTTTGAATTTTTTTTTCGGACAGCACGAGAGTTAGAATATTTATATTTCCAGAATTTAACATTAGGTTATATGACAAAAACTCTGAATCAGATTATTTTTTTCCTCCACCAAAATCCGAATATTTTTTTCAGCAACATTGGGAATTAGAATATTTTTTTAGAAACAAACCATAACCCCCTGGAAGTTAAATGGTCCGTCCCTTACTGGTCCAAGATAAGCCAACTCAGTAAAATTTATTTTTTCACTGTACATTTGTGTATTTATACAATTTAACCCAATTTGACTCTGAATCAGAATGGAATAATCTCCATACCCAAGTAAGTTTAAGCCCTTGAATAAAGTATTTAAGTTTATTATTTTTAGGCCACCCCAACGGTAGTCCTGATGAATTAAATCTTTCTTTACTTTATCTGGTGTATCATCCCAAATAAATGAATAATTGTTACTGGTCAGTTGGCGTATCAAATTCTCATCTGGTCCTGGGATGGTTAAGAACAGATGATTCAATTTTGATATGATTAAAGTTTTGATAATAATAATATTTCCAAATGAAGTAAGTTTTTGCTTTGACCATCTGTTTATAGTATTTTCTATTTCTTTGAGTCTAGGTTTGTAGTTGAGTACTATCATCTGATCTAAATCAACAGAAAAAGTAATTCCTAATAGTTTAAATGTACTGCAGCCCAATTTCAGTCGCCACTTGACACATATTTTGTCCTGACTATGTTCATTACCACCTATCCAAATCACATTTGTTTTTTCTAAATTAATTTTGAGTCCCGAGATTTCAGCCTAAAATTTAAGAAGGCGGAGAGATGCATCAAGTGAAGCAGGAGATCCATCCAGAATCAGTGAGGTATCATCAGTGTACTAAGACAATCTATATTCAGTGTCGTCAATTGTTATACCCTTTATTTCCCTACTCCTCTTCACTAAAATGCCTAAAATTTCAGCACATACATTAGTAAACAAGTTTATGGAGAAAACGGATTTCTTTGTCTGAAACCCCTTTGTACATTAAAGAATTCTGATAAAGAGCAATTTTGTGTAACGGCTGAGGTAATATCCTTATAAAAGGTTTTTACCCATTCTATCACAGACTCCCTAATATTAAAGAATTTCAATATGTCATAAATGAGTGACCAAGAAATCGAATCAAATGCTTTTTCTCAATCTATAAGTAAGAGTATACCAGGAATGTCATTTTCTACTGTAAAATATAATATATCATAGATAAGACGACAATTTTCTCCAAACTTTTGGTCATGTTGAGTGTGGAAAAAATGTTGGTGTTATTGTGCTACTATTTCATTTGTTTTAGTTATAAATTTTCCACCCAATTATAAATTGTGCTTTTTGTAAAATGGTCATCCTTATTGACAATTAACGGGTCATTAGAAATGGCTATTTTATTTGGAAAAGGGATATTAAAGGGACTCAAATTCCGAAATTTTGCATATTTGGAAGGTACACATAATTTCATTTCTCGTATAATTTTGATGTGGAACTGATTAGTTTCTAGTAGTTTTTCGACAATTTTTTTTAAGTATTGCTGTTATAGTATTTATGAGATAACCTCGACCGAAAGAGATATTTCTGGGCAAGATGTTCATCTATATGATTGATTAATGAGTCGGAATTTACTGTTTTATTTTGGAATTTCGCATATTTCGAAAGTATTTTATTTGAATTGATTATGATAAGGGCTTCAGGTAGAAGTCCACCGAATTTTCAGGTACACTTGGTTGCAGTGAAACTAGGATAGCCGACAGCCCTTTTCAATTTACCGTGCAGTGTGGTAGTATAATGATGGGCCTGGCGTTACCCATTTACTACAGGGTTGACTTATAAGAGTAAGTATCCACAATCCACTTCTCGGTCGACGTTACATGTTCCATAATGTTCAACTCGTACACCACTGTTCCGTAGTCTGTCTCGCTCTTCCATGTGATAAACCACTCTATGAACATAGTAAAAAGGTACTTTGGCTGAGAGTATTTTTCTGGTAATCAGACGCCTTGTCTGCTAGTAGATCATTAGTCCGAGAGTGTATAATCCACCCAGTAGTCACTTCGTCGGCACTGACATGCAAATTTGCAGTTTTTAAATAATGCTTTTGATATTTTGGCTTAGATAATTTATCTTAGCTGATTTTGGGATACTGTTTAGGTCCTTGCTTTCTTGCTCCCAAAAATATAGATTATTATTGTGCCTATAATGAAGCATTTTTATATACGATAGTTATAGTGATCCATATATGAACACTACACTTGTAAATAATTTTAGTACCATATCACTCAGATAGACTGAAGTTTGGTCTACGTATTAGTTTACGTATGCAGTGAAACACATCCTTCTGGAAATATCTATTACGTTATATTTCATATTTTTATATATCTTAGAGGAAATTGGTTATGTTGTATTATTCCCGTAATTCCACATTAATACCGTAAAGCATAGCTATAATACTTTAAAACTGGAACCTCTTAGTTCGTTCCATAGTATACCCATCAAACAACGATGAAGATAGCGCCCGATCTACCCTTTCTTCATTTCATCATCATGACCATATATAACAAGTTTGTTCTAATTTTATAATATTTCATGGTTTTGGAACTGATAGGAAACGTATGTACAATTGTCTAATATTATACAATTACTGTCTTTTGATGAGGTAAATGTGTTGATTTATTCTATGTTTTCAGAAAAATATGGTATGCTGTAATAAAAAAAATAAATAAAGTGTTTCCAAATATTTATGATTTTTCAATTTTTTAGTTACAAGTATACAGACCATGGATCGTTTAACTTAACAGATATTTCGTATCGTTTGCGTTTTTCGCTCGTTTCGTTTCCGTGTATCGTTCGTTCGTTTTTCGTTTTCCGTTCGTTTGCGTTTCGTGCGTGTAATTTGTTCTTTCGTTTCGTTAATCGTTCGCCAGTTTAATTAGACTAATACACGAAACGAAATACGAACGAACGATACACGAAACGAACGATACACGAAAAGAACGATACACGATACACGAAACAACCCACGCTACGATTTCCAGTTTAAAATAATTACTACAATTTCAATCTTACTATTACTAAAAAAATTTTAATTAAAGTGTAAACAAAATTGTACATATACAAACATGTATTTCCTTTATTTACATATACCAGTAATTTTGTACAATAAGAGAACACATATTTAATAAATGCATTTTTTCTATAATTTACTCTAGGACAAATAAACAAGAAATCATCTACATGGATGTAAACAAACGCGTCTGGCAGTTTCACCTGGGAAATGCATGCACTGCAGGTGTGAAATGTCAACTCTTACATTTGTAATTTCTTTCTAATTAACAATTATAAACTTTAAACTTTAAAATTTGATTAAACGAATATTTCTACACATACAATGCATATTCAATGGCGTTTTACAATGCAAAATAAAAAGATAAAAATATACAATAAACATATCTGTACAAAAACAATATACAATACAATATTACTGACATCTTAGGCTGTTAAAGCTACAGCTATCAACAATTATATGACCTTTTGAAGCCACACGCCTCTCGGACAGGTTAATCGAGAAAATAACTGATACACCTATGTCTGGTTGGAAATGTCAATTCAGAATCCGAATAATTTTAAATATTAATTCTGTATAATTATATAATTATATAAATATAAATTCTGTATAATTATATAATTAAATAAATATAAATTTTGCTTAATTATATAAATAGAAAGTCATATTTGGAAGTAAAATATATCAGATTTAAAATGTAATCATAAATATAATTATTAAACACATTGGTAATATAAACTATTTAATATAAATTGTATTATCCTATTACTTTACCGACTAATTTATCATTTATATCAATAACTTGCTTATAAAATATAAGATTACAGAAGTTAATCACATCAACTTGCACAAAAGTCATTCAAATACTAACACGATACTATTCGTGTATCGTGCGTTCGTTTCGTGTATCGTTCGTTTGTTTCGTGTTCCGTGCGTTCGCTTCGTGTATCGTACGTTCGTTTCGTGTATCGTGCGTTTGTTTCATGTATCGTGCGTTCGTTTCGTATATCGTGCGTTTTTCGTGTCGTTCGTGTGAAGCGTTCGTTCGTTTTCCGTTCGTTTCGTTTGCGTTTTTCGTTCGTTTGCGTTTCGTGTGTAGTGTAAACTTATACGATCCAGGGTCTGTAGGATATCGTTCATTTCAAACAAAATAACTGTCCTTTATTGGATCTGGGAGGCTTCTTTTTCCGCACGAGTACACAGGTGAAGGCCGAGACTCCGAAGGCGTCGATGCCTTTATATGTGTACGAGTGCGGTAAAAGAAGCTTTCCATATTCTATAATGCTCAGTTCTTTTGTTTGAACTGTACGGTATCTAACTGGTACAATAATTCAACTTGCAAATAAAATGAAATAAACATGTGTTTGGTTTTTCAGTTTTCTTTCTTTTTTTTTCTTTTTTCTTTTTTTTTGTTTTGTACAGAAAATTTATTTATATTTAAAAAGTACACTTTACCTGCATCAAGGGGGAATTATAAATAGAAAATTTTATTCATATCTGGTTATGTGCATTTCAATTTTATCGCAATAATTGAACCAGTAACAAAATCTACACTCAAAGATGCATTTTTTTATTGCAATCTTACATTGTTAATAAATGAAATTAAAAATCTACAAGCAATTAATTTTTGAAGCTTATTCTCCGTTAGTCGCCTATCCACAAATGATATCTTATACGAAAAAAATCTAGGTTAAAATGGATTATTGCGTCGTAAATATAATCTCTCTGAAGTCGAACTATTGTTACTGAGTCAATATTGGCGATATGCAAATAATGTAAACAGTCAAGTACAGGTGTGTCGTACGTGATATCCCATTCGAATACACCTTGATAGTTATGAATAGGTTCAAGGTCAAATTATAGAGCCCCGACATAATTTAATCGCGGTCGGACAAGGCACAAGCTGGATACCAAAATTAGTTACCAGGAACTTTTTACGCATGTTGAGTTTAATCATTACTAGGTTTATTAACCATATTTTATTTCATCATCTTCTTATACAACATGATGCAACATAATTACAATAAGATACTATATCTAAAAGATTGCATGTAATAAGCACAAAATTATAAGTTTATTCTCTAATTCAATTGCAGTGCCAGGGCAATATTTCTCCAGTTTTCTTTTATCTGATTTACATTTGTCGTGGATAGGAGATAACATGAAGCTAAATCAACATTTTTATAATTTTTCAACATAGTGTGGTAACCCTCCACAGTCGGTAATGAATTCTTAATTTTACATGCATACAGATATTTCTTCACCAATAAACTGTAAATATTGACACAATGTGGAAGGTCACCAGAGTAGCAATTAAGCAAACACACAAAAGGGTCCAATATATTTAACTTCAAATTAATTTTTTTAAGATATGATGCTAAACTGATCCAAATGTTTTTAGCATATTGACACTCCCAAAGATGTTCAATTTTTTCAATAAAATCATTACAAAAAGTGCATAATGCTGTTTCAGACAATTTACATTTCATCAAGAGGTGGTTTGTAAAAATAATTCTGTGATTTATTTTAAACTGAAAAGACTGAATTTGAGTATCATTTAACAAATAAAAAGTCGAAGAGTATACATTTTCCCATTCTTCTTCTGAAACTTCTTTTCCTAAGAATACTTTCCATTTGTTTTCACTTTTTAATGATTTTTCGGCTATTTTTTCAATCAATATCCTATAGAAATATGTTGTTGGATTTTCTATAGACTTTAGAGGGTTTATATATTTATTACTAACTTCTTTAAAAGGAGTCGAATTTATAATAGTTTGTCTCCACTCTCTTGGTAATGCGTTAATGAGTCCATGAAAATCTATGAAATTAACATTTAAATTATACTTATTGTTAAATCCTTCTAAAGTCATAAATCCACCATCCCTCTCCATTAGATCATTAATAAAAAAAAAACTCCTTTTTTGCACCAATTTTTTTTTCTCGAAAAACCTGTTTAACTTTCCACCTTTATCTTTGGAATATAACAAAGGTGTTGAATAAGAGCATTTTCGGGGGATGTGTGGTTATTGTCGTTGATGTCTGCCCAAGCATTTATTATATCCTGCCAAAATTTGGTAAAACGGTTTTGAAGTTTATTTAAAGCTGGTTTTGAAAACATCCAGAAATTGTCTCCTCCCAAATTCTCCACTTTGTCGAGAAACAAGGATTTCCAACCAGCATGATTTAATGGCTGGAGAAGTTTTTTCACCCAAGAAAACTTTAGAGCATGACAAAATGACAGAATATGAGGCATTTTTATACCTCCTTGACTGAAATCGCCTATCAATATGTTTCTCTTTATCTTATCTGGTTTACCACTCCATAAAAAATTTAAATATTCTAACTGAATTTCTGAAATAATTTCAAGTGGAGGATCTGGGAGGACTGTTAAGGATTGTACCAACATAGGTTAGGCTAAAGATTTTAATACTGTCACCTTCCCCTGTAGTGAAAGATTTCGTAAAGTCCAATTGCCTGGAAGTTTTTTAATCGTAATGAGTTTTTCCTTAAAATTATCAGCCCAAAATTCTGTCTTATTTAAATCATATGTTATTCCCAAAACTTCGAATTTTCCATCAAAATTCCATCTGATATGTTTTTAATTGTTTTAATTGTTTCCTCACAGTCCCTTTTTGCCTCAATCCATATCGCTTCTGCTTTGTGAAAATTAGCCCTTAAACCAGAGCAGTCGGAGAAGTAATTGAGCAACTCAAGTGTTACGTTCAGCGATTTTTCATCATCTTCCAAAATTGTAGTAGAATCGTCAGCGTATTGATTTATCAAATATTTCGAATTATTTATATGTATTCCCTGTATATCTGGGTGATTCTTGAGTGCTGCACTGAGAAATTCCAAGCATAATATGAATAAATAAGGGAATATTGGATCACTTTGTCGAAACATTCTGAGCAATGGCCATTATTTACAATACCGCTTGAGATGTCTGTGTAAAAAAGTGTTACCCATTTTATAATCGACTCACCAAAACCAAGAAAATTTAAACATTTAAACATGAAGTCCCATTCCAGGGAATAGAAAGCTTTCTCGATGTCTACAAGAAGCAGTAAACCTGGTATTTGCTCTTCTTCCGTTCTCTCTATAATATCTAGGATCAAGCGAGCGCATTCACCTATGTACCTCCCCTTCATGAATCCTGTTGGACTATTACTAATTAACTTTTTAAGCACTGTTTTTAATCTTTGGGCAACACAAGCCGATCCTATTTTGTCATCTACATTTAATAAAGATATCGGACGCCAATTTTTAAGTAAATGTTTTGGCTTTCCCTCCTTCGGTGAGCAAGTAATTGACCCTTGTTTTTTGAGATACTGAGAGCAAACTGTTTTCATAAGCAAAATTTAAAGAGTTAATTACATATTCCTGGATATCAATCTAAAAGAATTTGTAAAATTCGCTAATAAATCCATCCAAACCAGGCGATTTTCCATTACTCATGTTTTTCAATACATTCGGGAAGAGTTAATTCCCCTTCCATACCTACCATTTCATCTTCAGTTAGTTTCGTGAGAAAGGATTATCATTGTCAAAAAATATTCCTATATTATCTTGACTAATCACCGTTTGTTTACTGGAGTATAAGTTTTTGTAATATTCTTTTTGTTCAGAAAAAATCAGTTTAATATCTTCTATAACTCTGCCATCATCTAAAGTTAAATTGGGTATAGTTTTTTCTAAGAAATTTGGTTTTTCTAAATTGCAGAAGTATCTACTACATTTCTCTCCCTCCACTCTCCACTTGGCGTTTGCTCTCGTCATAATACCTTTATTTTTTTTTCTCCCGTAACTGTGTTAGTTTACTCTCAGTGTCTTGAATTTCCGTTTCGTTACCATTATTCGCATATAACTCCCTTAGTTGTTTTTCCAAATTGGATTTAGATTTGTTTTTTCCTTATTTTTATATGATGAATATGAAATAGTCTTGCCCTTTATCATAACTTTCATAGTTTCCCATAATAATTGGTCATTTATAGAAAAATATGTGCCATCATCGTCGTCCGAATTAACTCTGTATTGTGAAACCACTTCTTCAATAGTATTTTTGACTATACTAACATAATCAGGATCTGACAATAATGTGTTGTTAAACTTCCATGTCCCCCTACCCCGGTCTTGTTTTATAAATTGAAAGGTAAGGTACACAGGGGAATGGTCAGATTTGTAAGATACACCTATATCACTGTTAATAACAAATGTTTCCAGATCAGAACTAACTAAAAGAAAATCTAGACGAGATATCTTCCTGTTTGGACCTCTCCATGTATAACGTTTAACTGAAGGATTATTTTTTCGCCATACATCAACCAGGTCAAGTTCTGCCATTAACGCGTGTATTTTTTGTTGTGCCTTCGGGTTATTTTTATTCACATAATTCTCGATGTCAATTTCATTATTAAGTGGAACAGTCCAATTACCCCCTATAATAATCGATGTATTACCTATCATTTCAGTTTTACCTTGAAGACTTTGATAACAAGTAGGGTCGTCTCGATTTGGACCATATACCGCCACTAGCGTAATTCTGTTACCCTGCAGTTTTGCATCAATGATAATAAAATTTCCCGTTGGGTCATTAATTTTATTAAAAATTTCAAACTCAAAAGTATTTTTCAAACAGATCGCTACTCCCCGGCTGCTACTGGTATATGAACTAAACATAATTGTATAACCTCATTCATTTCTCCAAATATTCTCGGACTCTTTTGTACTGTGTGTATCCACCAAAAATGTAATGTCATATTTATCTCGATATCTACAGAATATATCTCTCCTTTTAACGGAGTCTGAAGATAAACCACGACAATTTCCACTGCCAATTACAATTTTACCCATCATCTATGTATATATGAATATAATTACAGTATAAAACGACATGTACAATAATACTATCCCTGGCACAGCAACTGAAAAAGGAGGTAATGATAATATAAATACAATAAGAAGAAGATTTTTTTTCACACTTACAAATCCGTTCCTCAACCGTTCCCATGTAATACAGTAACGCAATTAGAAATATATACATTATCAGATTTTCAAGTTCATATCAACTAAGCACTTGTAACATTTTAGGGAAAAACTGTTATTCCAAAAAGGACAATGTTTTTCTTAATTGTAATGTACCCTCAATCAGTATGTTATGTATGTAATTAGAGATAAAAGACACAATTTCGGGTTATCTATTTCATTTCATAGAACTAATCAAATCATAATTATCATACACCAACTCGGACTAAATACTACATTAACTAAGATAAAGATACAAAATGTACACGGTGTTATTCAGAGTATTTGTCTATGCACCACTATGTATTTCCACTAATACACCAATACACATAATTGAGAAATTGTACTTTACATTTTGAGATTTTCCTGCATGCTATTTTCATTCATAAAATTTTCGTGTGTATCACTAGTCGAACACACCTATTACGTACATTAGGGAGATGTATTTGTCAATCACCGTTTTTGAAGATTTAAAAGCATTTGAATTATTGTTTATTAAAAAAACAAGATTACATTTTGTAGCATAAGACGTGAATGTCAGTGACTAGGAAAGAGCGAATTTTATAAAAAAAAGTATATCCTGGCATCAATCGTGATGACCTACATTATACCTTATGTTGTCCCCTTCAGTATGATACACACAAGGTACTTGTCATATGTGCCTCGAGTTCGAAGAATGAGTTACTACCCTCACGTGTGTATGATTATGGTTTAGAATATTTAGTAGATGTACAAAGAAATTTGAATATATAAAAAAGACGCATGAGGATAATACACATTATATAACCAAAAAAACTTATGGATGGCGGATAATATAACAATACGCAGGTAAGTAAATTAGATCGAATAGTTTGCATATGCAAATTAACATGTGGTCTGGATGTAAGCAAACTTTCATCATGTAAATTTTGACTCAACATATTTGTGGAACTCAACATATACACGTGCCATACATAATAAAGAAAATAGAAAAGTATAAAGAAGCAAACCAAAACGAATATTTCAAAACTACAGTTATTGTTTTAATATAATTTATAACGAAGTCATCTGGATGTTTTGCGTACCAATCTTACAAACGGGTATTTCTTGGTGTAGATGAGTTTTGTACGTTTTTTTTTCTTCTGGTGACATGTTCCTTTTCTCGTTAAGTAGCTAGCTTCTTAGTATACTAACGGACGGGGGTAAGTCCGGCACAACACTGTAACCAGAACCTGGCTTCAATGCACTCCCTTTCTGTAGAACTTCGTCCCGGTCCATCAAGCTGCTGAAGCGCACAATACAATTTCGCTTATTTTCATCCATTCCACCCGATAGGTGGTGAACTGCGGTCAACAACAAGACATTAGCTCTTTCATTAGAGATTCCCAATTGTTTCTCTAAACTTTCACGGACCTTCATTTCAGTTACCCTTGGAGTCTCATCGAGTTTTCCGGGGATACCTCGAAAAACCAAGTTCCATTTTCGCCCCCACATTTCTAATTTCAACCTTTCATGGGCTTCTTTTCTAATCTTTTCATCCATAACCTCCTCAACAGTTTTCATTTTCTGGTCAAATTCGGACAGAGTGGATGACGTATGCTCGGCAAACTTTTCCAAATTTACAACCCTGTTGTCAATGTTTGAAATTTGTATGTTATACCTTGCACTTCACATGAGAAGTTTATATGCAATTGTGCAAAACATTCTGAAATGTCACGGCCCTCATATGTTTTTTTAATTTCCTCCAGGGGTGGTTTTACAACTTCAAATTCCATACCCGCTGACATTGTTTACAAAAGAGAACCGGTTTTCGTTGTGGTTCTAAGTGTGAATGGGAAAAATAAAAGCTCACTTTTGTTCAATTATAGTTATAACCACCGGACTCAGATACACATTTATGGCTGTTTTGACGTGAATAAATTCTTGTTTTTGGTGTCTACAGTCGTATTCTAATGAAAATTTCTGGAGCCAATTGATATACGAACCTAACCCTCCATTTTACTGAAAACCGTATAGCGACACACCTTCTAATAGTAGTTAACAATCATGTAAAGTCCCATCCCTCTACTAAAGAATAGAGAAATGACTGGTTATAAAATTATGAAGCGGACACGAATGTGTTTCGGACGGACGGACAGAGCGATCACTATAGGCCGTTCGTCACTATCATGCGGGCCCTGATAATCTGTTACATGTTTTTTTAACATTAATGCACCCTTTGGAAGTGATTTCTTCGTTTTGATATCCCAACATAATTTATCTGTGTTTTCTTTTCGAGGACTTCAGAATTAGAAATGTATATATTTGTTCCACTGTTTGGTTGAGTTGTTGTCTCTTTGACACAGTCCCCGTTTCCATTCCCTATACTATACTGAAGGGAAAAAGAAACGCAGTGTAACATAATATACTCCTATTTTTTAACTGCGTGGCGTAAAATTACGAAAACTGGGCAGACGAGTGGCTTGGTCAGTGTGCACTAAAATCGGTGTCTAAAGTTACCCAACCGTGAAAGGTATCATGTGACATAGAGAAAGTGATAAAAAGCAAATAACACGTGCAGAATAATGATAACAATTTCGTCAACACATCGTGTCACTACTACTTTATACTCTTGAGGTATACACATCGCTTTCCACTATTTAAAGTTAACTTGAATCATGCCACGGCAGACGGAAGTTCAGAGGGGTCAGGCTATTGCATTGCTAATGCAAGGGCAAAGGCAACAACAGGTTGCATTGCAATTTGGTGTGAATGTTTCTACCATAGAGCGTCTTGTCCGTCGTCTGAGAGATACTGGAAGGGTTGCCGACCATCCGCGCGTAACGACGCCACGTCAAGACAGGGGTATTCGTCTTGCCCGCCTGCGTAATCGCCAGGTTACTGCCACTGAAACCGCTTTAACTATGGTAGACAATCATAATCACCACATTCGCCCAAACAATGTGAGAAACCGATTACGCGAGTTTGGTCTGCGAGCTCGTCGACCTTACATTGGTTTTCCTCTCACTCGTGCGCGTCGTATGGCTTGGTTGGTGGCACATGGTCCCAGACAATTTCCAATGAGGCAATGGAGACGGGTCTTTTTCACAGATGAGTCGCGGTTCACTCTTTTTCGTCCGGATGGTCGACGTAGTGTATACCGACGTTGTGGGGAACGCTTCGCCGACGCTTGCGTTCTTGAGAGGGATAGGTTTGGGGTGGTTCGCTTATGGTCTGGGGAGGGATATTTCACGGGATGAAGTCGCCGTTGGTTGTGATAGCCGGTAATTTAACAGGCGTATGATATAGGGATGAAATCCTCCGGCCGGTTGCAGTTCCATTTGTGCAACAGCATCACCTACTTTTACAGCAGGATAACGCCCGGCCCCATATTACCAGAGTTTGTCAAGATTTTCTCGCCAATCATAACATTAACCCACTCGATTGGCCTCCGTACAGTCCAGATTTGTCCCTAATCGAACATCTGTGAGACAAACTGGACAGGAGATTAAGGGGTGTCAGAATGCCTCCGCTACTCTCGACCAATTAAGGGCTGCCTTGTTGGAAGAGTGGGAAAATATCCCCATGAGAAGGATAGATGCTCTGATGAACTCCATGCACAGGAGAATCAGGGCTGTAACAGATGCGCGAGGGGGGCATACGAGATATTGACGAGTTAATCGATTTCACTTTAACATATTGGGGGTACTGTTAAATTGGTTTCAATTACTCATGAATTATTGATCAAAATCTAATGAAATTTTAAAAACTTGTTGATTAAATTTGTGTTTTATCCTTATTAATATTGAAATAAAACAACATTCGAATACAGAATATTAAATCACCTAAAATTTTGACCCTGCGTTTCTTTTTCCCTTCCGTATATAGATAATTAGTTTCTTTTCATTTTTTTCAAATAAAATGTTTGTACATTAAAATTAAATTATAACTTATTTATAATAAATGAGGTATATATTTTGGGGGGGACTATTATATAGCCATTTTTCCGGGGGAGGGTCTACTATATAACCATTTCCCCGCCTATCCAGGTAAGGGGGGAAATGGCTCTATAACACCAGCAACGTCATAATTTGTTTTGGCTGTTCAAATATCGTATTTGTCCTATTAGAATAGAAATAATTCATGGGGGCTTGATTATATATTGATTTTACCACGGGTTGGCCCTTTATGCCGATATTTTACCCCTCGCTATCGCTCGTCGTAAAATCAATATATATTCAGGCAATCCATGCATTATTTCTTAAATCTCATATAGAGAACACCTAGTAATCTTCAACAATGGACTAACGTCCGCACTTAAGGTATTCTGTACTTTGCCACATTCCAGACAATGTGAGTAATTAGTAGAATCCAGGATGAAGTATTCCTCTGTTATGACGAGACCGATACCATGATATATTCTTAGATGAATATGATATGGCTATAACCATGCAACACGGCATGTCCTTGGGAATATTAACCTTTTCCGCATATTTTCTCTTCACAAATTCCAATATTACTCACGCCAGTGATGCCACATGGGCAGACTTGCCTGATGAACATTGGTGAAAAAATATTTTGATATTGTACAAAAGATAGTAGATATATTTAAAATCTTTAAGGATGAGGTAAATAATGTGTTCGATACAAATATTTTTAGACAAGTCAAAACAGGTAATTTCATAAGCAAAGCACATGTATACTTAAACAGCTGATATATCACATGATTTCAGAATTCTTGTAATGTCACGTGATTGCACACGTGATTGAAACATTTGTTTAATCATTTATATTGCAGTAAATTCAATACTTACGTATCAAAAATAAAACCCTTTACATCTGATAGAAGCAATCCATTCAATCATATATATCATTTTCAAACAATTAGAAAATAAAGCAAACTACCACCAAAAAAAAGCAGCATGTACGAGTATGAACAATTAACCTTTCGACCGTGATCGGTTTGAAAGTGTCAAAAAATCCGGATACGGTCAAAGCAAAAAGCATGTGAAATCACCATAGACAATCATTATATATTTAGTTAAATATTCATAATTACAATATGGTCGCATTTCAGAATATAAAATTACAGCCAAATTAAGAAACAAACAAAACTGGATATCTGAACTAAATATTAAAAAAAAGCAATCCCAAAACAATGGAAAGATGTTCTGATAATACAAGATTCAATAAAAACTCAAGTAATTCCAAAAAAGTATGTTAAAATAGCGAAAAATCAGAAAATAAATTTAGAAATAAAAAACAAAGAGGTGTATAAAATATTATTAAAATCTCAATTAAAAGAAAAGCCCATAGCTTATACAAAATGGGAAAACAATTTAAAGAAGGACAGAATGAATACTTTGACATGGGTAAAACAAACTTTATTTTTCACTTTTAATTATTTAGAATTAAATAAACTAAAAATCTTTAAATGGAAGCTTATTCACTTTATTTTACCATGCAAAGAACTGTTAAAACAATGGAGAATAGTAAATGATAGTGAATGACAAGTGTGTAAAGAAAATGAAAATTACAAACACTTTTACTTTAATTGTAAATACAACAAAACATATTGGCAAGAGGTAAACAAAATGACAAAAAAACTTTATATAGGAGATCATGTTTTTAACCTGGAAACTCTTGTGTTTGGTTACAAAATATATGACCAGGCATATTTTGACATTAACCTGCTAATAACCTTAATATTTATTTCTATATATAAAGCTTATTATATTTCAAATCAAAAACAAAAGATAGTAGATATATTTAAAATTTTTAAGGATGAGGTAAATAATGTGTTCGATACAAATATTTTTAGACAAGTCAAAACAGGTAATTTCATAAGCAAAGCACATGCATACTTAAACAGCTGATATATCACATGATTTCAGAATTCTTGTAATGTCACGTGATTGCACATGTGGGAAAAAATCAATAATTGAAACATTTGTTTAATCATTTATATTGCAGTAAATTCAATACTTACGTATCAAAAATAAAACCCTTTACATCTGATAGAAGCAATCCATTCAATCATACATATCATTTTCAAACAATTAGAAAATAAAGCAAACTACCACCAAAAAAAAGCAGCATGTACGAGTATGAACAATTAACCTTTCGACCGTGATCGGTTTGAAAGTGTCAAAAAATCCGGATACGGTCAAAGCAAAAAGCATGTGAAATCAGCATAGACAATCATTATAGATTTAGTTAAATATTCATAATTACAATATATACTATAAATTATATTTAAAATGTAATGTTGTATACTAACATTATTTATTTTGAAATAAGCTTCACTAAATAGTAAATCCCTTGCTATTTAGTGATTAACAAATAGGGATATTAGGTAAAAGCTGTATACCTAATGAATTGTTAACAGCAACTTAGTGCAATACAAATTATTTGTGTTTATAAAAAAAAATAATAATATTTTGATAAAATTACATTCTAGTTTCATATTTGTATTCCTGGATGATGAAAGTACGTGACAATAATATAGTGATGGCTATTTTCAGAAAACGCCCACATTTTAATATTACAGCAATTACCGATTACTTGAGCAATCCATTGTTTACAAATCATAAACGGTTTGCACCGTAATCTGGTAAAGATAAGATAAGATAAGATCAGATTTTATTCATCCAATTTTGGGCCCACAAGGGGCATAAACAGATAACACATACAATGTATAGAAAGAAAAGCCAAAAGAAATAAAAGTAAATACAACATAGATATAATTATTATATATGACATTTAGGGCTGATGATGCAGTTGTAAAATATTTAACTATGAACTCATCCTATTATCAAGAATTTTTCTAGATCTTATCCCAAATCCAATAACCAGGAAATTACAAAGTTTGAATAATATGGATCTGTTTTCATTTGTTAAAATCCATAAATATTTTTGTTTATCTGATAAATTTAGGAGGTTCTGGTTATCTTTATTAATCTAATTTAACACAGTTTCTCTCTCCTTATTAAATAAAGGACACTTAAACAAAATGACGTCACATGTTTAGCGGAAAATGTAGTCTGAATCCTGTGTATCTAGACAGCTAGATGTATTCAGGTAAAAGTATTGATTTAACGGAAATCTGATTTAAATCTGAAAGGTGTCGTTTCCAGAAGCTGAAAGGATTCGTTGTCGGACATTGTGATTATTAAGTGTCTTTAAAATGGGTTTAAATAGTTTTCATTCATTTCTGCACTTACTTGTATTGAATAAATCCGATATTTAATCAACAGTGTTTTATTTTCCCACGAAATATTTATCTAAAAGGGAAAATACAACTTTCAAAGTGAAGATATCGTAGAAAGACCAACGACTAACGAAACTGTGACGTTGATTACGTTATATGACAGTATGTACAAAAAAATCAAAAGAGAAATAAATTCGATCTTCCGTGAACTTCTTTTTATTAGACAGAACACATGAGGTCCAAAAGAACCAAAATAAATCAATGTTGACATTACCACTGCATCAGCTGCTATTAAAACATCCTGAAGTGAGCATTACTACATCCGAATGGAATCGAATAACGGCGATTTCATCTGAAAGGGAGCGTTTTGAATATAGACCGTGTCAATGGGAGGGTGGTGATCAATATCACTTCCCGTTCTCTTTTCAACTGCACTGTCATGGCTTTGAACATTTTATTTGAGTTAACAAAAGCATGGTCTTTGATTATGTCAATATTTTTTTCACTCAAAAATCTGTTGATGCCGTACCGGGTGTTTGTTAGAGTACTTTTTAGCTCACCTGGCCAAAGGCCATGTGAGCTTTTGCCATCATATTTCGTCCGTCGTCGTCGTCCGTCGTAAGCTTTTCACACTTTAATCTTCTCCTCAGAAACCACTGGGCCAATTTAGACCAAACTTTGGTGGAATGGTCCTTGGATGGGCCCGTTTAATAAGTGTGTTCGGTGATCCCGACTTCCAACCAAGATGGCCGCCAAGCAAAAAATAGTAAAAGGGGATGAAATTTTAATTGTCCATTGCTGCTTTAGTATAAGTCAAAATGAGTTCAAATTTTATTTTAACTGCAGCTACATGGCAAGGAGTAGTTTAACATATATTCCGGGTTTTTCTGTGAAATTGTTCTTTCAGCCGATTAAATACCGATTATGCAAATTAGGCATATTTTGTTAAAAGATCACATTTAAATCTTTCCTCTGAAACCCCTGAACCAAATTACACCAAACCTGGCAGGGATGGTCCTTAGGTGGGTCCCTTTCAAAATTGTGTCCGACAGCCCCGCTCTCCATTCGAGATGGCTGCTGTTACTAAAAATAGAAATTTCTTCAATTGTCCATTCCTGCTTTAGTATTAGTCAAAATTAGCTCAAATTCTAACTGCAGCTACATGGCAAGGAGTAGTTTAACATATATTCCGGGTTTTTCTGTGAAATTTTTCTTTCAGCCGATTTATACCGATTATGTAAATTAAGCATATTTTGATAAAAGATCACATTTAAATCTTCTCTGAAACCGCTGAGCCAAATTACACAAAACCTGGCAGGGATGGTCCTTGGGTGGGTCCCTTTCAAAATTGTGTCTGACAGCCCCTCCCTCCATTCAAGATGGCTGTTGTTACTAAATATAGAAATGTATTTAGTTGTCAATTTCTGCTTTATTACAAATCAAAATGAACTCAAATTTGAACTGCAGCTACATGGCAATGAGTAGTGTAACATATATTCTGGGTTTTTCTGTGAGATTTTTTCAACCTGTTTATTCCGATTAGGAATATTATGGGATAAATATCACATCAAAATATTTTGCTCAGAAATGAGTTGAAATGATCTTTGGGTGGCCCACTTTCAAAATTATGTGTAACATCCCCATTTTCTATCAACTTAAGATGTTAAATTGAAAACCAGGTGAGCGATTACAGGCTCCTGGGAGCATCTAGTCTTGTACAAATCGCCGCTTTCGTTACGGATTTCAGAGTAAAACTTAGTTAGAGTTTCCTGCAGCTCTGAAATCTCATAGTTTTCATAGTCTTCTGATCGGTCTTTTTCATTCAAATACTTCCTGAACAAGCGCACAGCTTTGTCTGTGGCCTTTTTAGTGTTTTCTGAATCTTTATCCTTTAAAATACTGTCCAATACATCCTCTGATAATATTGCAAATCCAGGCTTTTTGGGCACCGGGTGTTCGTCTGTTTCTTCAGTCGACATTTTGTTTTGTTTTGACTTATGCGGCAAATATAATACTTTTTTTTTTCATTAAATTCGAATTTTACAAAAGAATTCCATGGTCCAAAAATAGTAACACGTGTCTTTTACATCTGGTGAATATTACTTTGCTGACGATGAATACGTTTTTTGCATTCAAAATTTAGTTTTTATGTATAATCTATACTAGAAAAATATACTAATATAGAATAAATATATACATTCACTTAAGATGGTCTATAACAGGAACTTTGCATAAAGATTTGATTTGATTTATTGTATTTAACACCACTTTCAGCAATATTTCAGCTATATCATGAGGACCAGTTTGAGTGGTGGAAGAAGCGGGGTACCCAGAGAGAACCACCGACCATAAGCAAGCAACTGGTAATCTTTACTTTGCGGCTGCGAGTCGAGTGCACCCCTTTTTAGCTCACCTTGCCAAAGGCACTGTGAGCGCTTGCCATCACTTGGCGTCCGTCGTCTGTCGTCCGTTCACTTTTCACATTTTTTTCACGAAACTTGGAAGGAAGCATTTATGGCAGGTCCTCTATAAAGATTGTTCATTTCGTCCCGATGCGTTAACAAACATGGCCACCACAGGCAATTCTTGGTTCTGATTTGTTGATTTCTAAAACAATCTTCTTCTCTGAAACCGGTTTGCCAAATGAATCAAAACTTAGTAGGAAGCATCGTTGGAAGGTCCTCTATAACGAATGTTCATTTAGTTCGATCAGTTAACAAATATGACCGCCACAGGCAATGCTTTATACTGATTGGTCGATTTCTAAAAAAAATACTTATCTGTAACTGCTTAGCCAAATGAACCGAAACTTGGTGGAAAGCACCTATGTAAGGTTCTGTATTAAGTTTCATCAAAGCAGAATGAATGATGAGTGACACAGGCTCATCCCAGTGAGCCACTAGTGTAATTTACAAAGCCAGGCGCGAACCCATGCCGTATTGGTGATGAGTTGTTAGGTAATCCAACTACCTAACTCATTGAGCCACCAGGGACCTTTTTGTAGGCTGTAGGATTCTACATAAAATTATATTTTCCCTGTTTTTGTAGGCTGTAGGATTCTACACAAAATTATATTTCCCCTGTTGTTGTAGGCTGTAGGATTCTACATAAAATTATAATTCCACTGTTGTTGTAGGCTGTAGGATTCTACATAAAATTATATTTCCACTGTTGTTGTATCAATAAATATTCTGGATATAAAGTTGGTGGAGAGTAGTTTAGAAACACAGTATTACTATATACAAAATGTATATATATTATTGATTACGAAAGCTAAATAAATGTCGTTATTTAAGGAGGTTTAGTACAACTGTAGATATCCAATCTAATAGAATGACCGCGTTTCTTGAAAAACCTTTATCAGGTACGCTGAAAGTCAACAAATTAGAAAGCCAAATAATTTAACAGTCAAGGGGAGCAAAACGGGCCTAAGCAGGATAGCAAAAATCTGCAAGTTCATTTATGCCTAAGTTGACCTCTGGTTTTTAGTTGGATTCGCGTTCCTAAAATCTTTAGATTTATGTGTAGTGTTCTGTAGGTTATATTTTATTGTATTGTCTGTCTGTCTACGATTTATGGCTTCTGAATACTTCTTTGGTATCATCAAATGTTTGTTGAACAATTGTTACATTATTTGGGAACTGTAAATCTAATAAACGGTGTCAGTGCTGAAAGACATCTGGGTGATACACTCGGGGACTAGTATTGTTTCCGTTTAATTGTATAATGAAAGGAAATTATTTAAGAAACAAATTATATATTGAATATTTTATCCTAGATTTCATTGGCGGATCATTTAAGATTTCTAAAATAAAAAAACAAAACAAAACAAAACTAAACTAAATCATCACAATGTAGATTTAGTTATAATTATTTATCATTGAGCATTGTTTGTTCTTTTATGCGGTATCCAATACATTACATACGAAGGGTATCGTCCTATTGGCTAAGGTAAGTTACGTTTTCGTCAAAGCAATCTGTCAATATGCTGTTACGGTGTTACGTGAGACAGAACAAAAATATCGTTTTTTTGAATTATTAGCTTTAATATGTTAAAGAATATTCTTATTCTGATGTGGGATTTGTTTCAAATGACATAATGGTCCTTTTTATATCTGTCAGATTACCTGATTGTTATATAACATTTAATATGGAATTGCTACAGTCGTTCAGTAAGTTATGATTATTAGCAAATGGCAAATTCACACAATATCCATTACATTATTCGTATATAAAGACATATATAAATACAGTATTTTAATTATCAACGTATGGGTCCCGGTACATTTAATATACCCACACCACCCGTTGTCTGTTATAGAAGGCAGACTAAAGGAGGCGATACGCGATGAGGAAAATTAGATCTTGTATTTTGAAGCATACCTCGTTGTGCCCTACTTCATCTAAACAGGAGATCTAGTTAACTCATTCGATAAACCGTCTAGTCACGCGAAACCTTTAATCTATCTTATGATCAATATTTCTTCTGTAGTATTTCTCCATTAAAGAATATTGTTTTAAAATCCGTTTAAAAGAAGTTATTCACTACACATTTTACTTTAAATATGGTAGGCAAAGTTACAATCAATAATTCTGGGTTACGAATTAACTTATTTTGTCAACACGAAACGAAAGACAAACAGTGTAAAATAAATGTGATGTCATCAGTATGTTGCTGTTCCTTATTGATAAATATTTTTCGAGTTTGGGTAGAATTTCCAAAAAATCATCGGTTTTGAACAAACTGTGCCCCTTTCCTAGTCGATATTTCCCTATACTCCAATGATGCTGAGTTGATACAGAAACTTATCAGATTAACAAAATATAAAGCATGTCATCTCACTATCAGGTATATTGATGATGTTCTGGCAATTAATGATACAAACTTTGCTAAAGTACATTCCTTTAATGTACCCCATATAATTCAGGAAACCGGAAACAACAGAAACAGCTTCCTCTGTAGCATTTCTTGACTGTTGACCTCAAATATAACATCAATGGCTAACTTTCTGCCATACCGTGTGACAAATGAGACAACTTCAATTTTGCCATTATAAATTTTCCAACCGATCTCGCAACTCATACGTTATGCTCGAGCTTGCAGTTTGTACTAAGACGTTTCACTACGTAACCTACGTAACCTACTAAACAAGGAAGTATAGAATTTTTAAAGGATCGCATCATCGTATCAAAAATATTTTCGAACAGATATCAATACCTTATTGAATAGTATTCTGTGACATGCACAAAAGATGGCATTGGCAAGTGAATTGGTCTAAAAGGGGCCCCAATTCCGAAATTATGCATATTTGAAAGCTGTATAAAATTTGTATTTGTCATTGTTTACTGATTATCTTCCTTTCTGTATTGTGTTTAGAACTTACGGTAGAATGTTGACGGATTTCGTACAACTTTTACGATTGCCGAGATAAAATTGACCGAAAGGGGCCGAAAACTGTCAATTTCTAAAATTTGAAAGTTTTTAATGTTCACCTAATTTAGATGCCTCTTTCCGTCTTTAGGTCTGTTAATTATTAAATTGGCTATTTTATTTCGAAGAGGAATCTGAAAGAGACGCAATTCCCAAATGTCATATATTTGTAAAAATATGTTATCCAATTGTAAAGCCATCTTTGCAAGGTGTTCCTCTTTCTAGGTTGATAATAAGTCAATGACGAAAATGGGGTATTTAATTTATTTCAAATTATTATTTCAAGGATTTATGTTTTGGATGTTTTTTTTCTGATTTATTATAGTAAGCACTTCAGATAATATTTCTATGGATTTCCTATGCATGTACCAGTTATGGTTTACGAGTTTAATTTGATTCCAGTAAAGCTTGTGCAGGAGGATGCTTTTATTGGTTTGCTGACATGTTGTCGTCTTATTATCATGTGACCTGCACTGACCTTTGTTTTAAGTTCTATTGGGATATGTGTTTTCTGTAGATTTCTGATGAAATTACCGGTATGATTTGGCATAGCTGGTATAGTTTCAGAGGTAAACAAAGTTCAAAGAGAGCAAAATGATTACTTTTTCTACTTTTATGTATACATATTTTTTTCTACAATGTATCCATTAAATTCCATAGAACAATTATAGGAGGAGTTGTTCTAACTGATTTGCTGTATCGTTTACTGTCTCAGATATATTTGGGAATGAAAGGGAATAACACCATTTTTTTTTTATACGAGGTCTAGTAAATAGGTTACAGTTGAACATGATAATATAAGGTCCATACGTGAAATGTATTATGTAATGGAGAATACACCCCAAATTTAGACTCTTAAAAATAACCAACGAGAACCGTAAGGGTCGAGTTGATTATGTTTAAGAATATACAAATTTTAGAGTATTCTATAACATAATACATTTCCATCTGCAACAGTGTTTTCATTACATGTATATATTTTCACACTTTTAATTTTCAGATAGCAATTAATATTAATTAAACAATATAATTTTATCGGCATTCGTGCTTTCGATTCTCGTTTATATTTAGATATTTGAAGGTCTTTCAGGTGTCCCAAATGTTCACCTATGCTCTGTCTGAATTATTATTACTTGCGGTCGGTTCGTTAGTTGTGTTTGTATTGCGAGAAAACATTTTAAATGTTCACGTACTGGTCAGTTCTGAACATAAATTATGCCAGATCTGAAATACTTGTATCATGCCTTATATATATTGCTCAATTGCTTTTTTAAACAGATTGTTGATCTTTTGTTTTAACAAAGATTACTATCAAGAGTCATAAATACTAATTATAGAATATAGTAGTGTGGTCACCGTAGCCGAGTGGTTATATGAAAGTTTTTAAAAGTCAAAGTAGGTTGTAAAAAGCCCAGGAGTGGTTCAATACCCGAAAGTCTCAAAAGATATATATCATTCTTCTGCGCTCTATATGCCATAGAAAACAATCATAAACGACATACATCACACCATAAATAATACGACAGACACAAAGCAATGCTTCAATAATGCTCTATGTATCAAACATAGAGAAATAAAGAAATCAAAAACATGTAAAGTGCAATACCACACGACAGAGCGAGTGCTGTTTAATCAAACATTTTATTGATACAAACACACAAACATATAGATATATGTATATATACTTGCAACGAATAATGTCAATCAAATTTAATTACTGTTCAAAAATAGAAAAAATAATCTCTTTAAAGAGTAAAGTTTTGTAGCAAGACAAAATCGGCAAAATATGATATCAAAAAACCAGAAAAATCAAAAATATGATAATAACGTCTCAAATCCAATGCAATACATCAGAAAAATAATTTACCGTCCTATCAAGTAAACCCCGTCGTGCTGAATGACAAAAGCGGGAAAATTGCTCGGTATGCGACAAACAACAGCGCCCCCTATGGGCAGATAATGCAGAAGAAAATAATTTCACTCTAATTCATAAATTCAGACGCTTGAAATTATATTGCTTAAGCCTAAAACAGTAAAAGGTTAAAGTTCATACATTCAAGAACAAAAGAATAAACTGTAGAATCTTAAAAATAATCCACTGTTCGAACAATCGTGTGACGTAAGAGAAATGCATTATTGGTTCTTACAATCTAGACTTCATTGAACATACAACATAAACTCTATATTGATAATCAGGTGAGTGATACAGACTCAAGTCTGGTTTGAAACCCCCGCGACGACACAAATGTTTTTGTAAGTTGTTTTTGTTCTCCTGCAAGACCTATTATATAAGATGGCTGCCGCTACAAATGCTAGTTTCAAATAAATATTTACTATATGATGGCAACATTTTTCTATCTTTTACCACGTTAAACGCCAAAGTTCCCGTATTAGCATATTCATTCTAAGAACTAGGATACACATCATCTCTTGTGGGAATCGCCTCCTTTCTTTCAGAATTACGTTTGCTAATTCAACATTATTCTGATATCGTGGATTACGTTGGTTCACTTTACACCAATAAAGTCCCATACTGCTCGATTGTGTTGATTTCAACGGAAATGACAGGTCAATCGCCTCTTTCATTATCATCCATAAAGATCAGCCTGTCAGCCAATGGACCTGTCAAAATGGGATCTAACGTCTTTGACGATACCTTGTTAGACATGTTAGTCTAACATCACGTTCCTGTCATAAAATACAGTGCTCTAGGTCGCCAGACTCGAACAGTGTACCCCTCCTATTGACACTGACACTATTATATAGCTGCAACCTGCATGTGACATGCTAACAGCTTTCCATCTCCCTACTAAAGCAAATGTTCATCTAACCATAGCTTAACGCTGAAACCACTCGATACGAAAAACTTTACAACATCAGCGTACAAACACACTTTTAGTAATTAGGTATGACACCAATTGTAAGCCAGTTTTAATCGAAAACAACTTTATAGAACGATTACGTGTTATACATTTAATTAAAGCTAATGTGTACATATACTCTTTACAGCAATCGCATTTGAAATTTTCCAAAAAAGATATTTATGAAATAAATCAAGTGGCGTTTAACTTAAGCATAACATATATATGGTCATGCATCAATAATTTCTCTTGGGAATCCACGTATAAATTTAATCAGTAATCTTCATTAGGATTAACAACCTATTTAGAATGACATCGTTTAAGTAAACCCCAGAAGTAATTGTTATAAATCCGCATATCAATTGATTTTCTCCATTCACGTCCTACATGCTGTGTTTATTTTGATGGCGCTTGACGCCACTTTCAACAATATTTTAGTTATATCGTGGCGGTCAGTTTTATTGGTGGAAGAACATGCAGGACCTGGAGAAAACCACCGACCTGTCGCAAGTCACAGACAAATTTATCACAGAATGTTGTACACCTCGCCCTGATTGAGATTCAAACTCACAACATCAGTTGTGATAAGCATTGATAGTATAGGTAGTTGTTAGTCTAACCGCCATACGATCAAGGCCGCGACTTCCACTCATGTCATACATATTTGTCAGATGGCACTAATATGGTAACCATCACACCGGTCCATATAATTACCCAAAGGTACCCAACGAGACCTAAAATGTACCCAAAGGGACCCCAAATGTACCCAAAGGGACCATAAAATATACTTTAATTGTCATTAGAATAAGAATGTGTAATTAATTTGTGTATTTGACATTAAATTTACTCTTTTTGGATGTGTATTTAATCACCTGAATATTGACCTTCTAAAATGGATATATATTACTACTGAAAAAAATATAGTGACATTTATATGAAATAGTATCTGTTATATTAGTAAATAAGTTTAATGTTTGATCATTTTTTGATACATAAAAAACAACAGTTACTGCGTGACAGCGCTTGGTATACGAAAGCTCGGCTTGGACTGGCTACAAAACCTGACCGGAACTACGAAAAAGCCAATCAACGCCAATCATTGGTATTGATTACTAAATATTAATTAATGTGTCGGTCAAAACCAAACCGTTGTTTTTAAATTATTTAATTGTAAAACCAAAAAACTGCAATACAGACGTTGAGTGGAAATTCAACGTTTCTAATAAGCCCTTCATCAAAGAAAGTAACGGAAATAAGGCGACAAGAAAGACCGCTTGTATTTTGACAAAAATAAAGACTTTAATGATTCAAAAGTGAAACCATTTTACTTCAAGCTGCACAATATTTCTATGAAACAAAATAAATTCCAAACGAGATCCGATATAAACATAAATTCTGAAAAGTGAATTCGGATCCTACCATCCCAAGAACACCATCCTTCACCCATCTTTCCCATTGAATGACTAAATTATATAATTTACAGGGTTTATTTGACATTTAAGTTGTTATTTTGAATACATATATGGTCCCTTTTGGGTAGCTATAGGGTTCCTTTGGGTACCTTCGGGTCGCTTTGGGTAATTATATGGACCCCCCATGGCCATCACACCATCAGCCCAGTCTTACACATTAAGGAGACAGAAAATCTGAATCAATTTTTACACTTAAAGGAATACTCCAGTCAGTTGAAAAGTTGTTTTAATTCAATTCATTATAACTTTTTATTCGTAAATAACTTATTATTAAAAAAAACACCTTTATTAACATTAATATACCCAATTTGAAATATGAATATTTGGAATTTCCTGTCGTAGTGTAAGCGGCCAAGACACCTATTCATGTGACGTCACAGGTCCAGACCATGTGAGTTGAATAAATAACATGTATCTGACTCTTCCAGCATGGTGCCCGTTTGGTTATGTTTTAATATCAGATCAACTGCTATATAATGTTTGTAATTGTATATCGTTCTAATCTTGTTCTTAATATTCCCATCCCATTTTACATTTTCAAAAAATAAAGGAGTTTATTTGTATCGGAAAAGGGGAGGGGGGGGGTCTACGTAGTACGTATACTTTCATATTTACGTGATTGGTCGTAGGTTAAATAACTGTCAGTTTAAATATGCTTACACATGTTTTTTTTTCTTTTTTTCCCAATGTTGTCGTACTTTCCCATGTTTTTCAAGGTCACTGATCGATGATAATGTGTTGACCGGTAGTCCTGTCCCGATCGGTAATTACACCAAAAAAAAATCAGTTTTCATCCTTTCCCTTTTCGTTAGTGCAATAAAATGATTAACATGAAGTCATAATGATTTTGTAAATATCAAAATATAAATTTATACGACGTTATTTTACGAATTACATAATTTTTAATGATAAAATTGCAACTGATCAATGCTGATATAATATACGATACCGGATTGATGACGTCACGGCTCTTTCGGAAGAGCTCTAATTGCAGGTATAATCCGAGAATGTATTATGTCCCTTGTCTCCGTACATTGCAGAGTGCTGAACAATGGCGACCCCCATTGTTTAGTGCAACAGGCAACTTCAATTACCAAATTCTGACTTACGGTATATTATTTTTAACATTCATTAACACAAATGTCTTTTAGTTACTGTCATTTAAATATTCACGCTAACTTGTTAAGACCATGGAGTTTCCCTTTAAGGTTATCGTTAGTATTTTTGTGAAACTCTTTTTAATCTTAGTTTTACACTTATGACAATTTTTTATCGTAAGAAATTTTGTGAAAAGGGCTACTGATTGTTATTTCCTTTGTAGATGGTCCGAATCAGGTCATCATCACACCATCAACTCAATCTTACACATTAAAGGAGACAGAAAAGCTGAATCAAATCCAGTGTACTGCTGACTGTATACCTGCTTGTACAATGATATGGAGTGGACCTAATCTTCCTGCTGGTACCACATCTGTACTTAACCTACAGAACATAAACAGGAATCAGACAGGGGAATATCAGTGTACAGCTAGTAGTGACGTCAGTAGTAATACATCTGTTGTTGTAAATGTTGTTGTTCAGTGTAAGTATTATATACGACTATTATCTAGTAATGACGTCAGTAGTTAGACATCTGTTGTAGTAAATGTTGTTGTTCAGTGTAATGATTAGGTACGACTATTGTCTAGTAATGACGTCAGTAGTTAGACATCTGTTGTAGTAAATGTTGTTGTTCAGTGTAAGTATTAGGGACGACTATTATCTAGTAATGACGTCAGTAGTTAGACATCTGTTGTAGTAAATGTTGTTGTTCAGTGTAAGTATTATGGACGACTATTATCTAGTAATGACGTCAGTAGTTAGACATCTGTTGTAGTAAATGTTGTTGTTCAGTGTAAGTATTAGGGACGACTAGTATCTAGCAATGACGTCAGTAGTTAGACATATGTTGTAGTAAATGTTGTTGTTCATTGTAAGTATTATATACATACTATCTAACATTAACTATATAATCCATATGTATGTCAAAGCTTAATCTACAGACCATAACATGAATCATGGTGGCAACTAGGCTTGTAAATCTAGTATTGCCAGCGTTAGAAAGAATGTGCGAGGGTTGTTACAGTAAGACCTAGTTCGCTATATCATTATTGTAATGCATCAAAACCAAATATTATATTTTAACACACTATTTCTGTGAGTTAAGAGTGTTATAATTATAATTCAGGGTGTTCTTAGATAGACACAATATTTCAATAGTATCTCTATTAAATATATCACAGTGGTCAGTTCAATCTGTGAAACATACTGACAGGTGACAAAGTGTGACGTATTAAAAATCTTTAACTCCTTCATTTCGTATTTTTAATACGTCA
This sequence comes from Gigantidas platifrons, assembly GCA_002080005.1. NCBI lineage: Eukaryota > Metazoa > Mollusca > Bivalvia > Mytilida > Modiolidae > Gigantidas > Gigantidas platifrons. The sequence goes on along the minus strand of MJUT01045928.1, from coordinate 164,208 downwards.
CACTTTGTCACCTGACTATTTAGTGAGTGGTAATTATACCACCCTATCTTTACATTGAAATGAGGGAGCTAAAGATTTTTATACTTGGATTTTTAATACGTCACACTTTGTCACCTAACTATTTAGTGAGTTGTAATTATACCAGCTATTTTTTACAAACTCAGTCTAATTTTGATAGACACTGAAGAAGGTCATTTGTCGATCGAAAATATAAATATATATACATATGTGTGTGTGTGCGTGCATATGTTTCGTTGTGTAGCAACCAAATAGTATCCGCTTGAACTGTTGTAAAAGAAACAAAAAAAACAAAACAACAACAACCGTTTTATCGTTTTTTTTTCAATCTGTATTGACATTGGAGACCACATTACGATAAAGGGACAGTGTTATTGTACAATTAATTGGCTAAGCCATACATTTTCGCATGTCAGTCTTTAAAGTAAAGGCCCTTATTGCCATTTGCTTTCTTATATAATAGGATCATATCTATGGGAGACAACAATTCAATAAAATGGAATTCAAAGTACGAAAGTATGATGACTTGTATTAATAATCCTACTAATCTGGATATCTTAAAGTCTTATAAATGCAAGATCACAAATATAGGCCGAAACATATTTTTGTTTTTCCGTGAGTTTATTCTTAATAGTCGAGCAAACAATTAAAAAGTGTGATATTTTATTCATTTTCTGTTAGGGAATACACATATAAGGTGGAAATAAAATAATTCAGAAAAGTTCATTTCTAAAGTACTCAATTATTAATTATGTCATTAGAATGGTATCGCTAATTTCTCTATATTACTTCACAAGAAGTTTGGGCTGATAAATGTGGCTGTAGCAAGCATTTGAATAAAATGACATCATATGGCGGTAAAGAACAACAATTATTATTGAATTTAACATCAGCTTGATAAATGGTTTATGTATAACTGATTACTTTTAGATGGTCCCATACATATTGAAATCTCACCACCAGATAACACTTATACAGTTACTGAGACAGGTAGTATTAATCAAATAACATGTACAGCTGATTGTAACCCTAGCTGTACAACAACCTGGACTGGACCTAATCTTGTTGCTGGTTCTACATCTATCCTGAATTTAACAAGCATTGATATAAGTCAGGAAGGAGTATATAACTGTACTGCCGTCAATGGAGTTAGTTCTCTGACATTGATTAAAGTCAATGTAATTGTCAACTGTAAGTATGAAATGTATTTGGTGTATTAATTATAGATAAATGCATGCCCTTTTCAATTTCATGACTGTTATAATCCCGAGAGACTAATATCGGCCAGAGGGCTTTAGCTCGAGGTTCGATATTGGTCGTGGGATGGTAACAGTCCAGAAATGGAAAAAGGCATGCATTAATATATTGATAACATATTTCAACATTGAATTAAAAAGAACAAAATTAACTTCCCACACAGACACCAAACTAATATGGATATGAGTGATCGATATCGGTTGACGGATGATAACAGTCCTGAAATGGAAAAAATGCATGCATTGATCTATTTATAAAGAGGTTTGATATCATGTTATCAGGGTTTTGCTCCGATATTTAACCATGGGCTGATATCGCTGTGGCACTTCCGTTGTTGACGTATGGGCAAAATTGACGTTATTACTTATAAATATGTGGTAATATCATTATTTTATATTTTTATAAAACGCTATATGATGATATTAATACAACACAGAACAATATAATGAATAATGTAGGATAATGGTGTTTGTAATAAACACAATACTTTTGCGCTTGTGTTGGATATGATGATTATCCTTTTCCCATATGAATACTCGAGTGAATACCGATGTGTGGATTGAATCCTCGCGTATATCATATCGATTACTATCTTTTGTTTCTAAGTACAATAATAGTGTTATTAACGTTATTGAATAAACAAATGCTATGGTAATGTGAATTAATAAAACTTTCATCAGTATAAAGCACAATAATCAAACCGACTTCATAGATAATTGTAGGTAAACTATATCCAATATGGGTTACTTGATTTTTCTGTTATTTGAATTGGTAATTTGTACACACAGATGCATGGATTTAGATGGCAATCCATGTTAACGGAAATCGTTAATAATGGACATTTTCTACAGTCTAAGCTACAATTTCTGAATTAGTTTTTATAACATTCACATGTTAAAATGTATACTATGATGCTAATGTTTATATTATAACTCTACAGATGGACCACAACAAGTAGTGATTTATCCAACGACCTTTAATTATACCAGGAATGAAACATTAAACGTGGGTCCTATTAATTGTACAGCAAACTGTAAACCTGCCTGCACAAGTATATGGAATGGACCAAATCTTCCACCTGATACCACATCAGTATTGAACCTAACGAATATAAACAGGAACCAGGCAGGAGACTATAATTGTACAACTAGTAATAATGTCGGTAGTTTGATATCTGCAACAGTGTATGTTGTTATTAATTGTAAGTCGTACGTTTAAAAGCAACATTCATCGTGTAAATTGCAAGGCTTTGTACACAGTTTTAATTATCATTTGTTTGTACATATACATTTGTAATAGGGATTCTCCAAATTGAGTTCTCAATTTGTTATCAATAGGTAATAATAACAATAGATACTCCAAAGTGAGTTTGTGTAACACTATATTAGTTTTAATGGTTTTATAAGCCATCCATTTATGCTAGTATGGTCCTCTGATAGTCGTCATTCAAAATTATTTGATAGCCAAACCTACAATCAACTAGGGTCATTGTATTGTAATTACATGGCGATGGATTGTATAACATCTATTCCGTCGTCTGTGTAGCATTTGTGATTTTTCAGGTGAGAGTAATAGGCTCATGTGAGCCTGTAGTATGCTAGTTTTGAAGTAACTATGATATTCACTGACTCTGTTGCTACATTGATCATGTTTATATGGTATATGTGCTTGTAAACGCATATGATTGTTGACCGCTTGCTATTTAGATATGAAGAGGGGAGGGTTGAATCCTGTTAACTGGGTTAATACAACTTCAGTTCTGTGCATACCTCAGATTAAAGCTTGCAGACATACAACCACAGGCTTGTAGACAACGCCAATATTACAGTCATAATTTTACAACTGCAGTTATGAGGAAATATAATATATTTTGTTGCTACTTGAACTTTCGGTTTTGACCATCGAAATGCATTAGAAGAAATATCATTGCTATTTGAAGACCGTGAGGTCCTAGCGCTGGGAATACAAATGTTGTACAGACATATTCATATATAACGCAAAGTGATTTAAACTTGTCATTGTTTGTAGATCAGCCAACCATTTCCAGTATTTCTAACGACAAGGAAGTAAACGAAAATGATACAGCAAATATAAACTGTACAGTGGATAGTATTCCACAATCAATCATCAGGTGGATATTTGAAGCTAACGAACTCCAAAATAAATATGATGGCAGCTTACCACTCAATAAGATAGAATGTCTGTCAATGGGAAGGTACACGTGCCAGGCTGTCAATATGTTGGGAGTTGATAACAGATCTGTTGATATAACGGTAAAATGTGAGTATTCATTTATTTTACATTGCATAATAACAATATGCAATATTTTTGGTATGTGAATCACAAAACACACTTACTATAGTGAATAGTTCGTTAATTCAACACATTGCATTTTCTTGATTAGAAAAGTAAACAATCTTGATATGCAATACGAATTACAAACGGTCAAAGACCTTCTCCTTCACGACTTAAACTATGAAAGTCTTTTAAAATAAAGAAATGAGACAAAGGGGATCAATGTGCAATATCTATTCAAAACGTTTCTCCTGTCCACCCCCGTTTTTTGAATTACATCACATCTTTGATTTCTTATTAGTACCCAATATTGTAGTGGTTTACATATTTCTTTGTTGAATGCAATACTACTTATATCTGCTTTAAAATAAAAGAAGACTAGACTATTATTTCATTGCAATTGTAATTTGTCGTTATTAATTGTTTGTTTTTTTTTTTTTAATTAAAAAAAATAAACCCCTTTTTTAAAGAAATAATATTCTTTATGGAAATAATGAAATTGCAATCCGGGAAAGTCTTTGGATATTTTCTTGCTCTGTCGTTGAAGTGATTACATTAGGCAGTAAAGACGCGTCGACTATAACATGTGGGTTATACATACTTCCGTCATAAGAAGGGATACCTTACGAAAAATGATGCAATAAAGGAGTTAAAATCTTAAAATTCTGGACAAGAAGATAAAAGATACGTCTATTAGGAATTGGTACATTTCCTAGTTTTCATGAAATAAAGGAAGTATAGTGCATTGAACGTTCTCGACGCGAGCAGTTGTACGATTTTTAAACTGTTTGACTTTCTTGCCTTTTGGATAATAAGTGTATATAATTTATATAGAGTCGACACATGTGAGTTGCCGTTAACATAAGATTGTATGAATACGGACAAGAACAGGTTAAATTATGGAAAAGGAGATGAAATAACATTGTAAATAAATATGTAAACATAATGCTAAAAAAATGGGTGGGGGTGATGGGGGTAATTCCGCGTCACGTGCGTCTGTGACCGAAAGGGACATATAGAACAAAACTAATAGTCGATTAAATCTAAGGTCCACATGCGGGAATAAAACGTGAGGGGTAGTGTAAGGGTTATGGTGTTTAACACCACTTTCTATAATATTTCAATTATATCTTGGTGGTCAGTTTTATTGGTGGATGAAGCCGGAGTTCCCGGTGAAAACTGTGAGTGCGGTCACTGACATTAAAGTCAAAGTAAATAATGAAAAAAATACATTCATACGAAGATTGGAATAAGAATAGCAACTAAGTGTTCTTGAATATAAAAAAACTGCAAGAACGTGCTCACATTGATTTCATTTGCAAATATCCCTACATGTACGTCAATTTCGTAAAGTCGTAGCTTTCCAATTTATAGTTAATGGTGAATATTACATACCTAAATGAAATGAAATTTTCAAAATTCAATAGTGAGCCATATAACTGTTTATGCAGGATTGTGAATTTTAAATAAAAGGCGTCTTGATTTATCTTAGATTATCACTCTTCTTGCAAACATAACTTTCGAAGTTAGATAATAATTTTACCTGGATATGTTATATTAACATGTCTGTATTGATTAAGACCTATTGTGATATATTTTACTAATAATATTCGATAAGAAATATGAAGGTATACCAATGATACGATAAAAACTATTATGCATACGTGTCAATATTTACACGTCTCAATTATACTATCATTTAGACAAAAAGATAAAAACCCAACACAAAATATGCATTTTGCCGTGCAGACAGTCTAAGCCGACGTTTAATCCAGAAATATTTATTACATATACTATGCACAATATCCATTATCATGAATAATAAATAAATCTGAATATACATCCATAAATGTTAACGAATTAAATAAAAAATAATAGAAAATCTTCAAAAAGTCATATTGTGAAAACCCGTTATCGACGGAAACTCGCCGTCCATGAAAAACCAGTTTATTTTGGAAACCTGTGTACGGAGCAATGCCAGACCCGTCTCTGGGTTAATGATGCCGAACCTCATCAATGATATGACTAAAAACAATATAAATCAAATAAATAAAATAGGAAGTTTGACTGAACGATGTCTGCGGCTAGAATGAAAAACCTTTAACTTCGTGTGCATAAACCCACCAAATACCTAATTTGCATAACACAAATATCAAAAACACCTGATATACAGTAAGTCTACTGATTGGATACTAAATATATACCGTAACTTTTAGACAATATTTTCCCACTATACTGCGAAACGCGGAATAAATTATTACTTCGAACGAAGGGAGACATATTGTTTTAGTCTGATTTTCTCTTCCACTTCTTCCGCTTCTTCTCAGCGAAGCTTGTCCGGGCCATAACTGTTTTGTCTTTCGAGATAGGTCAATGATATTTGGTATGTGGGTGCATGACTATAAGGCGGTGTATCGTGACCTTCATGGGACCTTGACCTTTGACCTCAAAGTCAAATACTTGTTTTTTTAAATAGTATCATTCAACTCATAATGAGTAGCTTATTGTTGTACAGATGGCCGCATGAACTTCGTGGGACCTTGACCTTTGACCTTCAGGTAAAATAATTGTTTTTAAATAGTATTTTCTTGTCCGGGCCATAACATTTTTTTCTTTTGAGATAGGGCAATGATATGTGTTATGTGGGTGCATGATCATAAGGCGGTGTGTCGCGTACCGTAATGACCTTCATTGGACCTTGACCTTTGACCACAACGTCAAATAATTGTTTTTTGAATAGTATCATTCAACTCATAATGTGTAACTTATTGTTGCACAGGTGGCCGCGTGACGTTCGTGGGCCTTGACCTTTGACCTCGAGGTCAAATAATTTGTTTTTTTAAATAGTATTTTCTTGTCCGGGCCATAACATTTTTGTCTTTCGAGATAGGGCAATGATATTTGGTATGTGGGTGCATGACCATAAGGTGGTGTGTCGCGTACTGGCCTTAACGGGACCTTGACCTTTGACCTCAAGGTCAAATAATTGTTTTTTTAAATAGTATCATTCAAATCATAATGTCAAACTTATTGTTGTACAGATGGCTGCATTAAGGGGAGACATAAGTGTTAGGTATCTAAAACAGTTGTTTCTTATTTTTCATTTGTTTTTCGAGCCATTGGTTGCATAATCAGCTAATGATAAAATGTCATATGTTTATACCATTAACTTCCTATGTCCTTTTCCTTTACGAAAATCATACTTCAGAATGGGTTAAAGCTGTTAGGACATTGATTCAGATTCGAATCGCAAAACTCAAAAGATCACTGAGCACAAAAGCAACATCTGTATTGACAGATCCTGATGTTGCAGAAACTCTGTTGAATATCCACTACATATATGTTTTAGTTTCTGCGGATAAGGCCGCTGCAAATATCGTCCTTATCTGTAGCCCTACATTGACTGATAATATATAAAATTAAGCTTGAATAGCTCATAAGGTAATCCTACATATACAGCTACAACCGGGTATGCTATTAAAAGAGGACGTAATTGATAATTACATGTCTACAGTATAGGAACCTGTACGTCTGAAATCTCTTATTAACGTGCTCACCTGTAAACTGTATTACGGTTTCCGTGGAAATCGACATCTTACACTTTCACGGCAGGTAAGTTTTCCTATATTTTCATAAAATTCTAATAACTTGTATATCCAAAAACTTGACAGTATGCGTATGATTGATTGATGCAAGGACTGCATCTTTGTTTTTATACGCCCGTCTCGAGACGGGCCGTATTATGTGATTGTGTATGGCGGGCGTCGGGCGGGCGTCCACACAGGTTTCCGCACAGTAACTTTAGTTCTGTATATTGGATCTTTACCAAACCCTGTGGAAGGGGGAGAACCCTATTTATTTTGGGGTCATTAGGTCAAAGGTCAAGGTCACCGTTACTATAAATATATTTGTATACAACAGGGCCATTTCCGCATGATAACATTAGTTCTGTATATTGGATCTTTAGCAAATTTGGTCAGATGATTCCCCTGTGAAAGGGGAAGAACCCTATTTATTTTGGCGTCATTGCCATTATACCGTTTGATAATTTATATAGACGGGCGTATTTTGTGATGCACACATTTCTTGTTTTCAATGTATTAACCCTATAACGTCATATTTATCATTTTACCAGGTTCTTTTGAACAAGAATAAAATAAAAGTGTCGCGTTTGACCCTTTATCCTTGAATAATATTCCCGATACTTGTGTTGGTAATGTCAATATATATGAACACAGTTTATGCAAAATTACAGATATGAATACCTCAGCATTGCTAAATAAATAGACATTTTAAAATATAAATTTAACACGTCAATCAGGTTACAGACCATTTTCAAACGAAACGTCAAACAGACTTACATACCTACATCAAACAGCCGACAGCACATTCATTTTTTCAATCCAATTTTTTAGTAGAAAAAATTATGTTTTCTTTATCGCTTCTTTGTAAAAAGAATGCTTCTCACATACAAAACTATCCGTGCAAATACAGTCTAAATTGGAAGCCATTTAGGCATAAAGAAATGGAATTTTTACCTTTTCTGGTAGTAAAAACAAACGTTTGATACTCCATTCTGAATTTGTTGCGCTATTTTATTCAAAGAAACTAACTTCCGTTAGAGTAATGAATCATTTTTACACAGATACATCGTATCTGTCAATAATAAATTCCGAAAAACTTGCCTGCTTTGAAAGCGTGGACAATCGCTTTCCACCGAAACCGTAATGCAGTTTACAGAAGAGCACGTCAAGAAGAGATTTCAGACGTAAAGGTTCCTATACTGTTACGTCAGTCTTGTCTCCTTTCGTCTTTCCATGAAAGGAGAGGATTATGATATTCACTTGCTGTACCGGAAATTAAAATTACACAAGTTTTTATACAAGCAACGCAATATCACGGGAGCCCCAAAGTAATCTACCAAACCTTCTATTTGTCCCCCGACGCTTCGTCGAAGGGGACTATAGAAATGGATGTTGTCCGTCCGTCCGTTCGAGTGTCCGGAATTGGTTTCCAGACGATTACTTGTGAATGAAAAGTCAGATTGAAGCTAGGTGTGGCATGTAAGTGTATTTTATTAATATCTAGGTTAAGTTCGATAATGACAATTTTTCGACAATTTTTACTAGAGTTGTGCCCCTTTTTATGCCTCAAAATTGCTAAATATTTGGTTTCCAGATGATAACTCGGGAACAAATAGTCAGATTGAAACTAGGCTTGGCATGTAAGTGTATCTCAGCTATATCTAGGTCAAGTTCGATAGCGATAATTTTTCGACAAATCTTACCAGAGTTACATCCCTTTTTATACTTCGTCCGTGTGTCCCGAATTGGTTTCCAGATGATAACTTGCGAATGAAAAGTTAGATTGAAGCTAGGTGCGAAATGTAAGTGACTAGAGTTGTGCCCCTTTTTATACCTCAAAATTGCAAAATATTTGATTTCCAGATGATAACTTGGGAACAAATAGTCAGATTGAAACTAGGTTTGATATGTAAGTGTATCTCATGAATATCTAGATCAAGTTCGATAGCGATCATTTTTCGACAAATCTTACCAGAGTTAAATCCCTTTTTATACTTCAAAATTGCTAATTTGTTGGTTTCCAGAAGACTACTTGTGAACAAAGAGTCCAATTGAGGCTAGGTTTGGCATGTAATATGTCATGTGAAATTCTATGTCAAATTTGATAATGACGATTTTTCGACAAATCTTACCAGAGTTACTCCCATTTTTGTACTTCAAACTATATAACCTTGATACCCACCTCCCCACATTTCTTATACTGCAAATTTGATGGATTTGGTTTGTAGGTGACTTTAGATATCCCTAAGTCAGTTCAGTATTGCTGTTTTTTTTTTGTTTTTTTTGTTTTTTTTTTTTACAATTTAACAAGAATGAGACGATTCAAATGCTAGAAATTTTGATCGACAACATATTTTTTCAGTTTGGTGGACGAGTGATTCAACAGACGATTTGTATTCCAATGGGTACGAATCATGCTCCGCTACTTGACGATTTGTTTCTATACGCTTGTGAGGCAGACCTCCTTCAAGTGCTTCTCAAGAATAAAGATATAAAACTAGCTATACAGTTGATGTTCTGTCACTGAACAATTCTCAATTCGGTGATTATCTACATCTCTTCTATCCTAATGAGCTTGAAGTAAAGGATACCACTGACACTTAAAGGTCTGCGTCTTACCTTGAGTTTGACCTTGAAATCGACATTCGAGATTTATGTCAAGTAAAGAAACACCATATAAAACATATTTTATTTACTGAAATATTGAAAATAACGGACATAATTATTTATTGTTCATTTGTTTTTTATGCTAATTTTGTTATTTTGTAACTGTCACTCTTTTTGACATAAAAGGGTCAAGAAGAGTTTGAAGATACCAAAGTGGTAGCCAGAAGGCGTAAATCAAAGAACAGACAATACAATGTCCAAAATGAATAAATACAAATGTACAAACAACGATCTACAAAACATTAACATAAAGCTAAAGAGCTAGTAACACGAACCCTACTTAAAACCGGGGGTGCTGTGGAAGGGTAAGGGTTTCTTTCTCCACATGTTGCACTGTCATGTTACGCTTGCTACACAATTCACTGGTGTTAAACTGATGTTCGTAAATGGAGTTACCTACATCCCAACATTGCGGACACGGAAAATGGTAAATTAGAACATACTTGATTTCTTTTTATCAGTAGTGTTTATTAGTAAGTCCATACGGTATGATTACAGGTGGAAATATTAGACACTGGAATGCATACATAAAAAATACGAAACTCTTATGAGAACATTGAAATCCTAACTTGAAAAAAATTCAAGGATGTACGTATCTCTTTAAAGTGAGGTTCGCAAAGTTAGAAAGATATTTAAAAAGATGTCCGTAACTGCAGATTCCCATAACTATTAAATAATAAGAACATGTTTAATTGCTCTTTAAGAAACAGTTTGAGAGATTGAATCTAGTTTCTGCATGACTGATCAAATGATGGTCTTATGTCAATGAATGCATAAGAAGTTTCTGTCAATAAATCGCCTCATCGAACGCGCACAATATGACCGTAACATGCTTGTCACGCATAGCGTGGTATGTGACCCCAAGATTTTACCTACAAATCATGTATTTTTGGAACGTTTTTTTAATTAAAAGTGTTTTTCATAACACGTAAGACTTTGTACCCTGATTTTTTTTAAAATAATTAAGGTCTTTGAGACTTTAATGAAATAAGGAATTTCACATTCAAAAATATCAAAACTTATCGTGCATCTTCAACTTGCACGCATGCATTGTAACGCAAAACACGAACTGAAAAACTAAAATCTAAAGAGGTTGTTCCAATGACGGAGTCAAAATTGTGAGTTTAGCATTTTTGATACAAGTTTCGGAATCCTATACATACATCAAATTCCAAAACCTTTTTACGCGTGAAATTTAAGTTACTGAGAACCCAAATCAAAAGATTTTTTTTTTGTCCGACAAAATCTGTTCTAGAAGTTCCAATGACATCGAAGTGTGACGGGCGGACAGCCCTTATGGCGTTAATATAGCCGAACCTTTTGTTTAGATGTTTATCATAAATGTCATTAATCTTAAACTTTCAATCATCCTAGTTTTCTTTTTTTTTTGGTCGATCATCTGTAATGATAAAGCTCTGTATTTAACAATCATAACTTATATACTAGTACCTGTTATCACTACTCTATTTGGGATGCTCTAGGGTACGTTCAGTACTAGGAGAGAGCCGTCAATGGCAGATACATCTGGAAGGGAACCTAAAATAAAGAAACAATATCGTAATTATATTTCATAATATAAATGAACAAACAAAATGCTGTGTAATTTACATCTGCATTTATATCTCAACGTCAAATAATTGTTTTTTTAAATAGTATCATTCAACTCATAATGTGTAACTTATTGTTGTACAGATGACTGCATTAGGGAAAGACATAAGTTTTAGGTTTCTAAAACAGTTCTTCCTAGTTCTAATATGAGATAATGCATTTTTACACTTCAAAACTAAATAAACCAAGATTGAATTTCCAATCCTTTTATTCTGAATATTTTTTATCAAACCTTCAGTTTGAATTATTGTATATGAACTCTAAACAAAATTAACCTAATGTGTGTAATGTCTTTTTTATCCATTGTCAAAGCTGGGTAAATTGACGACATGTGCATACCATTGGACTTGTAAATATTCAGGACAGTTGTATACCACTTGACTAAGTACAAAACTTAATGCAATTATTTTTAATAAACAACAAAGACAGTTGTATGGCAGATGATTTGTCATAGCTTTAATTCGAGATGTAAAGCAAACAGGCCAATAGAAACATGTTGAAAATATTATCATTGAAGGGTAACCATTCAATGAAAAAGCTCTCGGCTGTTGGGTCTAGTCCAATAATGTTTCCTCTTAGACTGTGTAACGCAATATGCCGCACCGTTAAATTTCAGAATATTTATATCAAAATTCCCGCTAAAAAACTTGCACGTGAATAGAATGGTGTTACAGAATAAACCAAAAGAACAGACCGCGACGGAAGTCGTATTGTTAATGTTTACAAAATTGAATATAAAATAATGGACTTGATATGTAAAAAGTGGAATTGCTGAGTGAACATTTGAACGTTAACTAATACAACAAATCATATATGCTCAATACAATAAACTAATTTAATTATGATGATATTAAATTTAATTAATTATTTCTATATAATTTTAACATATTTAATCTAAGAAGACTGTTGGTTTCAATTTAAAAGCAAAATTAAGCATGCAAACAACTTAAAAGTAAAAAGAACAACACACAACGAAACGAAAGCATATAGAACGAGTATTAAGAAGAAAAAACAATTCAGGGTCGCATACATGTACAGTATTCTACCTTTCTCACATTTTAGGATGTTGATTTGTTTTAGCGTCTCATGCGACTTATTGACAGTTGAAGACTTGTTGATCCATGAAACATCGTAATCATGTCAATGTAAACAATTATAGATTTGCTACAATAAGTCCCTTTCTAACCTATTTGTATCGTGTGCGTACCCCTTTAATAAGTTTGCTGCTGAAACCAATGTATCTGTACTACATAAATATTGCCGGTAGAGATATATTACTTATAGCAACATATTTACTCAAGTATACAATAATATAGATAAGGGACTTGTAGGAAACCTATGTGTATGCGATCCTGATTTAAAAAGCTATTGATATTAAACTAATTCGTTTATATACCATCAATACTGTTCAGACTAACATCCTGTCAATTTCAATCCATATTTATAAATATATATGTATTTGTAAAACTAGAAATGGAATGATATAGAAAAAAATGAACTTTTCGAAATCAGCTTTACCATAGATTAATCCAATTTTAATACTTACAAATTATAGATTCGTTACAAGGTATTATAAAACTTTATTTATCTGTATTTAGTACAATAGTCTAACAAATTAATAATAAATTAATCTGGTTTCAGCATTAAAGGGAAATAATTAGATGTGTCATTCTTAAAACATTGGATCTGGTGTGTCCATTTTTATTAAAATAAGCAAAAAATACAAAGGGCAATTAATTTGGTAATAATTCACGGCATATTTACACATAGAACTGTTAATTTACATACAAATATACTTTGTGAGAATTTATATATGAGACCCAGAATGACCCTCATCGAATTTAATGATGATGTCGAAGGTCGCCATCCATGGGAGGTCCTAAACACCCAAAGGTCAGAAGTAAAAATGCCCTATTGCAAGGTCGTAGTTTATGAAATACCCTTCTAGGGCACACAGTCCAAGACCAAATATAAATATCAATATAATACTTACAACTACATATGTTGAATCGACTGCCGCATCGGCCTCAGCACTATTGATTATGTGGTCATTCTCGATATCCATCGCTGTAAGATTACAAAAGATTACAGGAAACGCAAAGCCACGTGTTTATTAATGCTAATTGGAAACGAGCGTTGGGCAAGGTGTTCTTCTCCCGCTACCCTCATCTTTCGTTCTACTCACTCAAAGGGTCATGTGAGCTATTGCCATCACTTTTCGTCCGTCGTCTGTCGTCCGTCATCCGTCGTCCGTCGTCCGTCCGTCAACATTTCACATTTAAATCTTCTCCTCAGAAACTACTGGGCCAATTTAAACCAAACTTTGGTGGAATGGTCCTTGGATGGCCCCCTTCCAAAATTGTGTCCGGTAATCCCGACTTCAAACCAAGATGGCCACCAAGCTCAAAAAAGGAAAAAGGGGGAATGAAATTTCAATTGCTTATTGCTGCTTTAGTATAAGTCAAAATGAGTTCAAATTTTAAGGGCAGCTACATGGCAATGAGTAGTTTAACATATATTACAGGTTTTTCTGTGAAATTTTTCTTTCAGCCGATTTATACCGATTATGCAATTTAAGCATATTTTGATAAAAGATCACATTTAAATCTTCTCCTCTGAAACCGCTGAACCAAATTAAACCAAACCTGGCAGGAATGGTCCCAGGGGGGGGGGGGGGTCCCCTTCGAAATTTTTCCCGACAGTCCCGCCCTCCATTCAAGATGGCTGCTGCTACTAAAAATAGAAATTTCTTCAATTGTCCATTGGTACTTAAGTATAAGTCAAAATGAGCTCAAATTTTAACTGCAGCTACATGGCAAGGCATAGTTTGACATATATTACGGGTTTTTCTGTGAAATTTTTCTTTCAGCCGATTTATACCGATTATGCAAATTAGGCATATTTTGTAGTCTTCGTCCTAAATTTCAAAAACAATAAGAGATAGATGTTAAATTCAAACAGCGTACATGTTCAGCATGTTAAGATCTACATACCCTGCAAGTTTGAAGTAAATCCCAGTACCCATTTTAGAGTTATTGCTCTTTTTTCATGAAATTTTCAAAATTTTAATACTTTTCGTCCTATATTTCAAACAAACTATAAGAGATAGATGTTAAGTTTAACTGCAAACATGTTCAGCATGGCAAGCTCTACCAACCTTGCAATTTTGAAGTATATCCCAGTACCCATTGTTGAGTTATTGCCCTTTTTTCATCAAATTTTCAAAAATTTAATACTTTTCGTCCTTTATTTCAAAAACTATAAGAGATAGATGTTATGTTTAAATTGCAAACATGTTCAGCATGGAAAGATCTACCTACCATGCAATTTTAAAGTAAATCCCATGACCGATTTTGGAGTTAGTTCCCTTTTTTTAATTAAATTTTCAAAATTTTAATATTTTTCGTTTGGAGTTATTGCCTTTTTTTCATCAAATTTTTAAAATTTTAATACTTTTCGTCTGATATTTCAAAAACTATAAGAGAAAAAAGTTAAGTTTAAATTGCAAAAAATATGCAGCATGTCAAGATCTACATACCCTGCAATTTTGAAGTAAATCCCATTACCCATTTTGGAATTATTGCCCTTTTTCATCAAATTTTCTCCCTCTCAGAGGGTGTGCCGGGGATAGAAAAGGCACCAGGTTTCTCCGTCCTAGAGGCACTAGTCCTCCAAACGGGCTCAACCCCGTGGGAACCCCGGGGTATAGAAATGGGAACGAGAGCTTCTTCGGCTTGAAGGGGCGTCCGTCGGTTGTGCGGGATGTATAAATTGACAACCACCCCGTCCTTTGGATGAGACGTAAATAAAACCGAGATCCCGTGTTGAGAGATTGCCACCCTCTGCGCACGTTGCAAAGCCCAGTGTAACAGCTCATTATGAGTATTATGTTCATGATGAGTGGTCCATAGGAGACCTGTTGCACTGGCAAAATTCTCCGTCTCTACCCATCACATTTCCTTGTTTCGAGTCCCGTGGCGTTTAAATTATTCTCGTCCTGAATATAGCTGAAAAATTGCTCGCTGGACGTTAATTATCAATCAATCAATCAATCAATCATCAAATTTTCAAAATTTTAATACTTTTCGTCCTTTATATCAAAAACTATAAGAGATAGATGCTAAGTTTTATTGCAAAAATGTGCAGCATGTCAAGATCTACCTACCCTGCAATTTTGAAGTAAATCACATTATCCATTTTGGGGTTATTGCCTTTTTTCATCAATTTTTAAAATTTTAATACTTTTCGTCTTATATTTCAAAAACTATAAGAGATAGATATTAAGTTTTAACTGCAAACATGTTCAGTATGTCAAGATCTATCGACCAAAATGGTCCCCACAGCCGAACTTAGCTTAACATAGGATCCTATGTGAAAATCACATAAAAATCTTCTTGTCTGGAATCAGTTGCTCAGTTAGAACCAAACTTTGATGAAATTCGATGGTCCTTATACAAATTGTGTCCGGCAGTCACGCTCTCCCATTAAGATGGCCACCACAGTGCAGTTCCGTTGTTATTGAAAGCAGCTTTGATCCAGGTGAGCGATTACAGGCTCATGGGAGCCTCTGGTTTATTACAAACGTTCTTTAAATGTTTTAATAATGATTTTAGAAACACCAAATTTTAAAGTTACCAACATCATATTTGAAAGTTACGAAAATCGTTCAAAAAAAATTCTACAGTTACTTACATCATTGGTATTTCTTAAAGTAGGTTTTGCGCCACATACAATGTAGGAGAATTTACAGTTGATATAAGCATATCACTACAGTTAATTGTTAAAATATCTATATATTTGAAATGACAATATTTGAAAATAAACTAAAAACAAAGAGACAACAAGGATATTCTAATTTACCATTTTCCGTGTCTGTCATGTTGGGATGTAGGTAACCCCAGTTACGAACATCACTTTAACACCAGTGAAAATTGGTGATAAGTCATGAATGAGGAAAGGACCGGACTTTGATTACTAAAAACGGAACATACATATGGTCATTTGTGATACAGATACTCTGTGGCGGTTAAGCAAGTCATGGTGGCGATCGTAAACTTTCAAAGTAATGAATTCAACTTAACCACAATGAACCTTTGCTTCAGTAACTTCCTTGTTACCAGCAACACACTATCAACGAAACCGCGATATGAACCACAACATCTGTAATATAGGATCAACTAAGATATACATACTCCATAGGCAGATGCTGCTGGAATGGTGCTACATATAAATGAAAAGTTCACAATCGGAGAATTGAAATTTTCTCTTTTGTCGTAGAGTTTCGTTCTTAACTGGTCCCGATATTTCAAAAACTATAAGAGATAAAGGTTAAGTTTAAATTGCGTGTACGCTTCAATTTTGATCAAATTTAACTAAAATAAGTTTGCAAGGTATGCATTTTAATTATTTTTGTGCAATGTTGTAAATATGACATGTATAATTTCACGTTTTCAAGATGGTGGATCCTTCCAACTGAACCCTTAGTTACAACTTGTAGATTGAAAAGTTCATCGAGTTATGAACGAACCAAAAACAAACAGGTGACAGTGCTCTTGTCCAATCAAAAAGCACGAAAACGATATACATATTAATTCAATAAGAATTATTTAATATTATTTTATTTTGTCTAGTTTTTGGTTTTTGCCTTGTTTTTCCTTTGCTAATAGACTTTCAATAGGATACTTGATGCAGATTGTTTTGGTTAATATAAAATTGTTGGTATATGGGCATCATCCAGTACTTCATACCAAATGTCTTGTACCCAATATAACCTGCTTATATGGAGTGTCCATTCTTGATTGCTTTTATTGATTTTCTCTGACGTTCAGTGGCGTACCTACATTGAAGCAAAAACCCATATGAGTACATAACATGTGAACAAATAAATGTTGACTTTCTATGACTCAGATTTATGCTCTAAAACAAAACTTAATCCATTTTTATATTTGTTTGTAATTAGATTTTGATATTGCATTAATATTCAATAGACCCGTATTGACCATGTACTGACGGAACCTCACTGGGAGTTACTAAAACACTCGGGAGCGTCTTTTATAAAGGCACGGACGGGAAGGGAATATTTTGTTTGGAATATTTCGCATCATGAATGTAAGGTATTGTAGGGGTCATCCCGATGGCTCCATTCTACTAATCATGTACAAATTTAGTATACCGGTATTAATGATATAGAAGTCTACGACTGTGAGATCTTTTGCATAGCTGCATACTTTATTTGCACTTGAGTCTGTTGTGCAGTTTCGAATTCATATATTGAAATAGGCGCGTCTACAAATGATGTCACATAATGCGACATAACTAACCAATTGATATATTCCGCTGTTTCTGACCGATTTCTCGATTGTTCCGAAAAAAAATGTTAACGACGGCCTATTTTCATTGATCCGTAATGTTGCCTGTCGCTTTGTGTGCCATCATATATCGACAATCACCGAAACTGCAAAAGTGCAAGTTAATAAAGATGCAGCAAAAGTAGCTTTGCTTAGATTGTCATTGGCTACTGCATTGCTAGTTTGGAGCCACTGGGGTGACTTCGAGAATATTAGCCTTTAATGGTACACACAATTACGTCGCATGGAACATTTAATCTAACTGTTGATGACTGTTCTGCTTATCAAGAAAAAACAGAATATTAAAAGCAACCATTTGTTCTAGAACTTGTGTCTACAGTGTGCTCATTTTAATGACAGATAAGCGATTTAGACAAATTCGGCCCAAAAGTAACAAAATAACACACCATGTAGGCACCATAGTTGTTTCTGGACATTAATACATTTAATACCAATCACTCGCAACCTTGCGAAACTAGAAATTTTGATATTGAAAATTTGATGATGTTATGTTTGGTTTAAGGGTGATGATCAGACTAATTAAAAACTACAACTATTAATGAATTATAGAGAGATGATTGGTCTTTTAGTATATCCTGAAATGTCATTATTGTTCAATCATGGACAAAGAAAATTATTGCAAATTTACATGTAAAATTTATCATCTAAATTGTGTGGGCTTTCGGGGTGGGGAGCGCTTCAAGAACCGCATCTCAATTCAGCGCTACACATATCATTCGTTGATAATCACTTTGTGTGTACACTTCATCACACCTCTGACGTTTATTCTTTTAAAAGAGGTAGGAAAATTACAAGCAAAGAATAATGATCATCTCTTAAATTAAATATATTTAGCACAAGTAACCACAGTAAATAACTATTGTCTATATGAAAACGTCTCCGTCTTATTTTGTGTTCTTCTACTGAACAAAATATTCTATAATTAATGCTGTTATGATACTTATCTATACGCACAACAATTTTGTATACATATATGAAGGACTGCAACTAACAGTAATGGAATAATTATCTCTCTAGTTAATATGTAGAAAAAACAAATACTGAGCCTCCCCTTTATTAGAACTTTGCATTATATAATAAACGTTAGAGAATATCGAAGAGGCAAAAAAAAATGGACAATCCAGAGAAACTGGCAACATAGAGTACACAAGACGAAGACAAATATGGTAAAGCAAAAACACAACACAATGTGTTGGACACCACTCTATGCAAGCAATCACAATTTACGTGAATAATATACAAGCCCTCCTACAAACAACTGGAGGTAAAGACGAACAGAACATCGTGTTTATGCGGAAATGTTAACAGACATCACAACACGGAACTCAGAACGTAAAGACACATAATAGGACAACACAAAAATTATCATTTGTCATACTATGCATTTACGGTTTACGTACATGGAATAACCAAGAACATTTCATTTCTACCTAATATAAGATAAAGCATAACACAAACGCTGTGTTGCCAGGATATACATTGTACATTATTCTGTAAAAGATATAATTTGTAGATTGTTCAAGGCACTTTTTGAATTGGAACATTATTTGTCAGTTTTATCATATACAATGTAAAGATCAGACTGTTTTGTAAATTCAGGACATGTACTTGTAGCATGTTGGCAAGTCATTGAATGACATAACTTGTCATAACAACCTAGATATCTAATTTAGTAAACACGACGCGTTTCTGAAAGTACCTTCATCAGGTATGTTCAGACTCCAAAGATTGAAAGACAAATAAAAAAAAATCTTAATTGAAAATAAATCCTTTTCTTTGTAAACTGATCAGAATAGTCTTAGCAACAATTGTGTCTCTTGATGTACTAATTTATGATTAATTTTATAATTGTTATATACATGTATTTGTTTACTTATTTTCAGTCTTCTTGGCATATTGTAAATATTGAATATAATTTATTATATTTTTCTGCGCCATTGTAATTTATTATCATTCATCACAATAAAGAATCTTAAAATCAGAAATCAAAAATAGATATTACAATCGTGTTAAGCTAATATCAAATAGCATCATTCTACAAAATGAAAATTGGAAGCATTTTATGCCTTGGAAATTTTTGTGGTCAAGGAAGAGCATCGATAAATATACCATATATTCCATAAGAATTAATACAGTTATCAGAAAACACAAACACATTTTGGCAAAATGTATTAATCAAATGAAATGAAATACATTACTGTCGGAACATTTTCAAATTCCAATCTACCAATGGGCAGAAACAGATCGAAATCGATACCTCTACCTTATTAAATGTTAATATTCAATAATAATTTTTAAATCGGCGCTTTAAAATTTAGTTTATAATTATTTTATTTGATCAATGATACAAAGAGGATCATACACAAGTTTTACCAACTTATGGAGTCTTCTCCTATATATACAATTATCATTACATTATGTTGAGAATGCACAAGAAAACTAGTAAAATACAATTTTAACATATACTAGTAATAGACAAAGCTGAAAATAATCAATGAATAAAAATGAAATGAGGAAATCGTGTGTGAGCGTGTTTGGATGCTGGATGATGTATGGTTAGTACATTTTAATGATTAGAAATCGCGTAGACCTTTATATATATTGAATAACTGAATCAAAAATAAAACACAATTATCTGCATAGCTTAAAATTTCACGTCCTGGTGTGAGTAGTGAAGTATTGATCAATTGAGACAAATTGCGTATGCTGAGAAACATATCGTTGCTTATTTCAGAATATTTAGTACAAACAAAAAAGAAGTGGTTCTCATCTTCTTGAGGTGCACCGCAGCTACAAGTTGGGCTAGATAAGATGTTTACTTTGTATAGATCATGGTTGAGGAAAGAAGCTCTACATCTAAGTTGTGTTAAAACGACGTTTAACCTTCTATGGCCATAGTAATAAAGATTGGGGAAATGAGATCTTATTTGGTTTGCTGTTTGTACGGAGTACGTTTTTGAATTTAGATAATGCATTTAGATTGCAATGACATGTTCGTTCCATTCTTTTACTGTAGAAGGAATAAATAGCAAATTGGTTATAGAGAGTCTACAAAAAGGAACTATTAAATGATCGCCATTTCGCAAAGGGTATATAGTGACACAACATGTTTCCATGTATATAACATGTTCTTCTGATCATTCCTGTCGTACACACCTTATTATTCCAGACTTTTGTTATATTTTTGTAGGTAGACCAAGGATTAATAGGATTGAGTTCGACATTCCGTCCACGGTTGCTATAAAAGATAAGGGTATACTGGATATAACCGCACATATTATTGCTTTTCCTAAGCCTGAGATATATTGGCAGTTTGGTCAAAATGGGTCCTACTTTAATGTGTCCAGTGGAATAACCAACAGTTTTAATATCAATAGACAATCTTCTAACCTTGTCAAAAGTAATTTGACAGAAGACGATTTCGGGATTTATAGTGTATATGCATATAATAATGTGGGAACTACACACAATCTTCTACATTCCGTTGTCGTTGTACCAGAAAGTAAGTACATATTCTGACAAGCAATACATGTAACTAGGTTTCGCTTTCTAATCTGTCGATTTTGAGCGTACCTGATAAAGGTTATTTCAGTGCACACTAAATTGGCTATCTAAGATTTATTTGAGTTTGGTATGTTTTGTTATAATCATGTCTTGACTGTGCATCTGGTTTAGATTCCGTCAATAGTAAAAAGGGTACGTGAAGATGCATGGTTTTCCTTGCTCTGTTAAATGGTTTGAAAGTTTGTTTATACGTATGAAGTTTACAAGCAGTGAACAACTTCAATAGTGGATACATAAGATACGGAACTTCAGAAAGCATTGATGATTGAAACAGATACAGATTGGTATTTGTAAAACAGCAAAAATCAGACTTGTGTTTTTTTCAAACTAAATAACGCATCAATGTTTCCCAAAGAGATGCATTAAAGCATATTGTACAAACTGTATCAACACAGCAGGAACAATTTATTTTATCTAATATTTTTAGCATAGAGGCAAAGCTTCAAGTGTGTGAGCTGGTATCACTTCTTGTACATTTGATGTATATGTGGCACATGTTTAGTACAAGTGAGATATATCAGAAACATATACAAATTATGTTTCTCCATCTATTACTTGTAATTTCACTATTTATGCCGTAATGTGAAAAAAAAATGTTACTGTCTCCAACAGGAAAACCTAATCAGCCAATTAATGTAACCTGTGAGGGAAGGATTAATTCTGTTACTGTTAGCTGGAAGTCGGGATTTAATGGCGGGAAAAATCAAACATTCACTGTTTTTTACAAGAGAAATGACGACGATGGAAACTCTAAGTGGACCGCATTTGAGAGAACCTATTCAGATCCTGGTCAGAATATGTATACCTCATCTGAAATACAGCCATTAGAGAAAGGAGCAAGCTTTGTTTTTCAAGTCAACGCATCAAATGCATACACCTACACCGTGTCAGAGTCATCCTATTGTAATACATCTGACGCAGGTATGCATACAACCCCTCAAACTGCAGTTATTTTATGATTTACATATAACAACATTTACCTGTACATGTTTCAGTTCTTCGCTGTTCTGTATTGGAGGTTTATAAACCACATATATTTCATAAGTAGACAATTTTCAGTGTGTTATTTGTTAGAGATTCCTTATGATTTCTATTTACTTGGTAAGTATCGTGTGTAAACTCATGGATGCTTAAACAATCTTCGCAAGTACGGAAATATTGTTAGCCGATTGCGAAGCAAAGGCAAGAAAATGATATCTACAATACTAATGAGTGAATAGAAGCGGCAAAGAGAGGAAGTAGAAAAGAAAGCAAAGATCAAAAGAATGAAATACAAAAACTTCAAGTTAATGTCCACAAAACATCACACAGAAAACTAACGATTGATGACAAGAAACCTCTCTACCATGATATGCATTTGTCCATTTTTTAGAAGGTAGGAAGTGAGAAAAAACCATGATTTAACTAAATGTGTCCACAATATAATGTATTGCAAACAAATTGAATGAGATCAGATGCTTCCAAACGCTAAGGTTATGATTTTTGATCTAGGAGATTTGTCATTTACATATTGTAGGTGACATTTTGTTTTTGGTTATTTTGTTTCCTTGCCCCATCGACTTTAAAGCTATTTGACTTTCCAATCTTTTGATTATAAGGGACCGACCATTTAACTTTGCAGGGGGGTTATGTTTTTTTGTTTGTTCAGAAATTTTTTTTCGGAAAACACGAGAGTTAGAATATTTATTTATTTTGTCACGCAAAGCGCGATTTTTTTTTCCAGAATTTAACATTAGGTTATATGACAAAACTCTGAATCTGAATTTTGTTTCCTCCACCAAAATCAAAATATTTTTTTCAGCAACATTGGGAATCAGAATATTTAAAAAAAAAAAAACCATAACCCCCCACAGGAAGTTAAATGGTCCGTCCCTAAGCATACCTAATGAATATTATTCTAGGAACGCGTCGATCGTTACGTTTTTAGTTCACCTGGACCGAAGGTCCATGTGAACTATTGCCATCACTTGGCGTCTGTCGTCTGTAAACTTTTCACATTTCAAGCTTCTTCTCCGAAACCACTGGGCGAATTGGAACCAAACTTAGCAGGCATGTTCCTTGGATGGTCCTCTACAAATTTCTGTTTTTTGTTCCAGTCGCATATTCAACATGGCTGCCAGGACCAATAATATGGTCTGATTGGCTGAAATTTCAAAGATCTTCACTGAAACTAATTACCTGACTGAACCCAAACTGTAAATGAATGATCATTGGAATGTCCTTTAGCAAGTTTCTGTTTTTATACCGATCGGAAATTCAAGATGGCAGCCACCACAGGACATAGATTAGCATTGGACCCTATGGGAAAATGTTCAAATGCCTTCTTCTCAGAAACTACAAATATGATTAAAGCCAAGCTGTACATGAATGTTCATTGGATGGTCCTCTACAAACTGTAGGTTTTTTGTTCGAAAATGAAATTCAAAATGGCGGCTACGGCAGGACTTAATTTAACATTGGACCCTATGGGAAAAATGTTTCAAAATATTTCTTCTTTGGAACCACTTGGACAATTGAAACCAAACTGCCGAGAAATGATCATTGGAAGTTCCTCTACAAGGTTTATGTATTTTATGCCGATCGGAAAGCCAAGATGGCCGCCACCGCAGGACATAGATTATCATTGGACCCTATGGGAAAATGTTCAAATGCCTTCTTCTCATAAACTACAAATATGATTAAAGCCAAACTGTACATGAATGTGCATTGGATGGTCCACTACAAACTTTAGGTTTTTTGTTCGCATATGAAATTCAAAATGGCGGCTACGGCAAGACTTAATTTAACATTGGACCTTATGGGACAAGTGTTTCAAAACGATTCTTCTCTGAAACCACTTGGACAATTGAAACCAAACTACCCAGAAATGATCATTTGAAGTTCCTCTACCAAGTTATTTTTTTTAAGCCGATCGGAAATCCAAGATAGCCGCCACCGCAGGACATATATTAACATTGGACCCTATGGGAACATGTTCAAATGCCTTTTTCTCAGAAACTACAAATATGATTAAAGCCAAACTGGACATGAATGTTCATTGGATGGTCCTCTACAAACTTTAGGTTTTTTGTTCCGCTATGAAATTCAAAATGGCGGCTACGGCAGGACTTAATTTAACATTGGACCTTATGGGAAAACATGTTTCAAAACGCTTTTTCTCTTAAACCACATCGACAATTGAAACCAAACTGCCCAGGAAGGATCATTTTAAGGTCTTCTAAAAAGTTTGGGTTTTTTATGCCGATCTGAAATTCAAGATGGCTGCCACCACAGGTCATAGTATTAATACAGGACCATATGGGGAAAATACAGAAATATGTTCTTCTCTGAAGCTATTGCACTGATTGAACAGGTACCTAATCTGTGCATCAATCATTGGAAGGTACTTTACAAACTGTGTGCTTTTTATTTTGAAATTCCAAGATGACTACCACTGCCGGACATAGTTTTTATGTAGGACCAATTGGTTCTTTTTATAACCAGGTTAACGATACAGGTTCTTGAGAGCCTCTGGTTATTAGTACATATCTAAAGATTGGTGCTGACTTAATCTACCCAAATGTTAACTAAGCAATGTGAAAATGTCAGCCTTTTTAGTTACACTGAGAACTGCTGAACAGACCAGCAAGGTAACGTTATACATTTTGTATTCATCAAAGGTGACATAAACTAGCCAAATTCTGATCAGTTTTGTAGTTTCTTGTACAAGATAACTTCATCAGTGGACCATATTTTACGACAGGTTTGCTGATAACAAATTTTCTGAGTTTACGAGTTAACTGTCAAGGGCAGATTTCTACAATGTTGTTACCCGAAAGAAGTTAACTTTCATGAATAAACCTACAAGTTGGTTAACTTTCAAGAGCAAGCTTACAATACAACATGGCTGACTCCTACGAAAGTTAAGACTAGAGCTAGGATCACATTAACTTCGAAGTTATCTTTAAAATTCACAGCAGGCCAGAGAAACAATCAGAGTAAATGTATCAAGATGAAGTGTCATAATTTCAATTATGTTCATTAAAAAATGTGGTTAACTGTTAAGAGCTGACCTGAAATCTGGTTAACTCTTGGTAAGCTGACAAGTGCAGAAATGCAATATGATTAACTATGAAAAGCAGACATACAATTTGGTTTACTGACAATAGAAGATATATCATCTGGTTAACTGACAGGTGCTAACATACAAAGATCACTCACTCCATCCAACTATTTCAAACATGTCGAAAAATACAATATAGTATTCATAAACAAACTAGCTGCATTTTATCCGTCTGAATGTCGTCTTAATCTTCGTAATTGATGTTTTATGCATATAAATATTAAGCTGTTTAAGAGTATACAATACAACATTAGAATAATTTCATATTGAATACTTAGCTAATGCATGAAAAGGTATGTTCATTTAAATATCTATTGACAGTGTTCTGATTTTATATTGACATGCATAGGTATATCTAATGAGAACAAATATCAGTCTGTCATTATTGGGACTGGAGCAGGTGTGGGATCCGCTATTGCTATCCTATTGATATTCGGTGTTATTGTATTCATGGTAAAAAGGAGAAGAGATGGCTCACCAGGTACAATATATAATTATGTTTGTGCAAATATGTACATATGTATCATACCGTAAGATGTTTGCTTTATTTCTTCTTAGCCTGTACATGTAATGACCACATGAATTCAATCAATCGAACAGATTCCCGTCTATCTTCTGGACTAAATATCACATTTGTGATATATGTATATATAGTTGTGAGGCTATGTCATATTGTAGCTATTGTCTTTTTACCCATTAACCGTCTACATTTTTTATTTGTATATAAGAATAAAACATGTTGTTACAGCTAACATTTCAAGCGATTTGTCTTTTTTGGGATGTAAGAGATATCCATTAATAAAAGTAAATGTATCACAAGCATTTATGCATACAGAGACAATATTTCTTTCCCATCGCCCATTACCATTTCTTTTGGATGGTGATGTTCTTTTGGCCCCATCGTATGCTGTTTGCATTTCTCAGTTGGTTCGTTTGACATGAATTTGAAAACAAAAAATGACTGACCATAATATCGTGGTAAAGGATAAACTGTTACACCAAGGATGCAGTTTTTGTACATGATTGACAATGGTCTCTAAATGTGTTACCACTATAACGATCTCGTGCATACATACAATTGTACGTGCTGAAATCTGATCAAAGAGGTTGCCATGGAGAAACAATGAACAAAATAAAAATGTTCAAATTTGACACATCTAAATTTATAATTTCTTTCTTATTCCCAAAACATTGAAATAGTAAATATAGCTGACTCTTTGATGCGAGTTTACTAAGCTCAAATATAATTTGAATTTTGAATTTAAATTTTTGGTGTTTAAGTTTAACGCCACTTTCAGCAATATTTCAACTACATCATGGCGACCAGTTTCAGTGGTGGAGAAACCGAAGTACCCGGAGAGAACCACCGACCCTGGGCAAGCAACTGGTAAGCTTTATCACTTGCAGTTGCGAGTCGAGTGCACCCTTTTTTGTAATTTACAAAGCCGGGCGCGAACCCACGCCGTATTGTGATAGGCTTGTATGAGTTGTTAGATCCAACGACCTAACTCATTGAGCCACACGAGCCCCTTGCTAAAATATACACAATCTGCCTTTACAAATAGTAGGCCCAACTACCAACTGAATCAGTACTATATGTATAATTCAATTCATATTAGATAATTAGTTTATGTTAAATATTTGATTCCAAAAGTTTGATGTCATCTTTGTTCTGGTCTCCCAGGATATATGACAAAGATCAATATATTTTGTATGTTTATCAGTAATTGATATTAAGCTATTAGACATATCAGTTATGAATGTTTTTGCACAAAGAGCAACAGAAACTATATTCATAGCTGGTAGTCAGATAATATAACTACGAACATTCACTTACCTTGTTTTTGTACTATCCATATTTAGTCATCCATTTTTGAGATAGTAATGTGGTCCTTTTTGTTGGAAGCGATGCGGTTAAGGTTTTATTTTTTATGTCTTTATAACCGTTGGAATTTCAATTATGAACATGGTAGGGTTGTGTCCGATTAAGCTTGTTAATTCTGCCGAATGTGTCTGTCTGTTCCAAGCCAGTACTTTCACCGACATTTATATTGGTCTTTCCTATATTTAGTGATTTTAGGTGAAAGATAATTTTTCGTTTTCTTGATATTGATCATCACTGGTTATGTACGTAACTATTGAAGTTAGGTGAATATTTGCTCTTTCTTTAAATCTTTCTACTAATGTTTACTAGGTATTACCACGTCTGGTTTTAAGTCCCTATTGAGTGTGGTTTTCACGATATACATCTGTGGTGGACAAATTTTGGAAAGAGATTATAAATAAGAATAACTCTTACTTTTGAAAAAATGGGGAAATGGTTGATTTAGTTTTATGCATTTTGTTAGACCTAAAACATTGTGATCTACTGTTTAAAGTGATAGTCTTTCAGAATGCAGGTGAACAGGCAAGAATGAGTTACATAAACATCTCATCAATCAATTTGTAATGTAAATATTTTTCTTCCAAGGATAATCTGTAAATAATGAAAGTCAACAGGTAATTAAACAGATAAATTTGTTTC
This sequence comes from Gigantidas platifrons, assembly GCA_002080005.1. Classification (NCBI taxonomy): domain Eukaryota; kingdom Metazoa; phylum Mollusca; class Bivalvia; order Mytilida; family Modiolidae; genus Gigantidas; species Gigantidas platifrons. The sequence goes on along the minus strand of MJUT01045928.1, from coordinate 136,221 downwards.
CAGTCGTACGCTGATCTGCGTTGGCATGATATGATTGGCTACAAACTATATCATTATGCATTCGATAAGTGCATTTACTTTGCGGGTTCACATTTTGTTAAACTTGGCATGTAATGCCATTGTGATTTAGAAACCACATTCACTTATATATTCACTCATCATGAAAACCCTACTTATTTATATAATCGCAGATTGACAAGAATGTCATTCATATATTATAGTGATTCCTGATCCAATGCTATAGGGAGTTAGAGTTATGGTTATTGGGATTAATGCAACTTCAGCAATGTTTTAGTTATATTGAAGCAGTCAGTTTTATTGGTGGAGGAATGCGGAGTAACCTGAGAAAACCACGACCTGCTGCAAGTCTCTGACAAACTTTATCACATAATGTTGCTTCGGGTACACCTCGCCTGGACGGGATTCGAACTCACACTGATTTCATGGGTAGTTTAAATAATCTACTATACAATCACTACACTGACGGCCCATCCCATTGATATCAGATTCATTTTCAAAGTCGATAAACATGAATAAATGTTGCAGTAATTTGTATAATAAATATATATTGTTAAAATATTTTATAATTACAAATGTAATAAGTGATCAAATTAATATTGTCTCTCATATTCCAATACGGATACATGCTTGAATAATCTGGTTGTTAAACCAGTGTCACAACGAAATGAGGTGTTCGGAAAAAGAATTATGAATAACCTTGATTTGTTTCATGCAGACATGTTTCATCCCAACCAAATATAAACTCTAGAAACGTTATTTATCGGCAATTTGTGTAGTTTTCCTTTGAAGTGTGTCGATTGATAAAGCTTATCTCAACGTACTGGACGTGAAATCAAAATTATTAGGTCAGTCCACAATTAGGCATGCGTCAACTACCGCGCATGAATATACTTATTTAAAAAAAAACAAGATTGGTTGCGTCATCAAAATCAATAATACGGGAAAAGGTCAAC
>MJUT01045928.1:115353-131280 GCA_002080005.1 Gigantidas platifrons | reverse complement strand
TTCATATTCCTACTTTCTGTTTGCCGAAGAGCGGGGGTATCATAAGTGAGTATTAGCTCACAGTTTATCGTGTGATATTTGAATTTGGCTAACGAGCACAATTGACACAGGTTAACTTTTGAAAACATTTTATATCCCCGTGACGTGAGTTTTATAGTGGGATAAATCAACAGTTACACTCAAAACGATCGTGACAGCGACGCGCGCTTCTCTCAGTGATATTTTACAATATTAGTATGTTGACGGTAAATATAGAATTCATGTGGCAAGGCTTAGAAACGGGGGAAAGAACGAGATTTAGCGAGTCTTTCCACCCGTTTCGTGCCGAGCCACATAAATTATATATTTATCCTTTATACACCAATATTGTATTAATCCTGGAATAAAATTTGCAAAAAATTTAATTTAATTTAATAATAATAATAAAAAGATAACGGAAACCCCATTAATACCTCAATAATAGTTCCGGTAAGGGGTGTGGCTTAATATCTTTATTAGGCTAGTGTGGAAAGTGTTATTATGACAAGGGTGTGGCTTATTACCTTTATTAGGCTAATGTGAAAGGTGTTATTATGACAGGGGTGTAGCTTAACAGTCTTATTAGACTAATGTTTATATATAGTGTCATTATGCCACTCTCTCAATAAAGCAACAGTTTATTTCAACCATGTATTATGACAAAAATAACCCAATTGCAGGATAAAATTATTTATTCATAGTGATTAAATGCAAGTAGAATCAAATTAGCACATACCTTTAAGAATACACGCATTTGAGTATGCTTATGATATATCTAAATGTCATGACTGCGATAAAATGATAATTAATCTACAGACAGTGGACAGAAGTATTCGATGCGTCTAATTTTCCCTAAATACTAAAATGAAATAATAATATTTATCCCGCAGTCACGCATGTCCGAGTTTGAAATTAAGTATAAAAGTTGTAGTTTTAGCTAACAAATTTTAAATAATGTTTAGATATTATCTGTATTTATTTCCGTATTCTAGAGTCTAACTAACTTCCATATCAGATGATGTTCGTGTCGTTTCACAATACAACGACGGGTGTCACATGGTTAACAGGAACTGGTGATCCTTCTGTAGCACCTGAGTCCACCCCTAGATTTTAGTGTGGTTCCTGGTATATATTAAGTTTTCTGTGTAATGTTTTGTAGATCTTTGTTTGTCCTTTTATCCTATGTCTTCTGGCCATTGTAGATACAACTACCATGTTTTTAGAAAGGACACGTCTTATTTTGTAAACACTACTCTGATTCTACTAAAAAGTTCTCTGAAACTGATTTTATCGAAATGCTTGAGTTTTTGATTGACAACATATTTGCGTTGTTTGGTGGGCGTGTTTTTCATCACACAATCGCATTCTTATGGGTATTAACTGTATTTCCCTTCTCGCCGAGTTACTGCTTTACTCGTAAGGGGCAGACTTCATGCTGACGAAAAGCGAAAAGAAGTTATCCCGATCATTAAGTTCACGATCTGCTAATATAGACAATGTCCTTTCAATAAATAATTGTAAGATTTGAGATTTTGCTGATTGCATCTTTCGCATTGCGCTTGAAATAAATGATTCCTGTGGTTCTATATATATATATGTTGTTTACCGTTGCGAAAGATAATGATCATTTTTTTTTAATATTGAACTAGTGCTCACTAACTATTGCACTATGTAGCCCAGAAATCCATTTCCACTCGAAATAATACTCAGAGGAATTGCCAAAATATTTTCCAATTCAATTGCAAAGAAACAACAAAGGAAAACCGAAAATGCACGATACTGTTGTTATTTCTGGAGGTATTAAATCAGATATATTGTTCACCAGCTGCCAGAAATATAAATATTTTGCCAGATGTTTGTAGATACGAGTTGACATAAGCATCCCTGACGGATATGGATGTTCATTACAATGATAGAAGGGTGGTGCTTTCCAATTTTATCAAAGTTCCAATGAATATCCAAATCAAATTTTCTTAAAAATAAACCTCGTAGTTATTTTGATTTGTATATGTAGTGATTTTTTACCTTATTAACTGTAATTGCTTTATTAAGATACAGCTACTTGTACGGATATAAACGTAGATGTTGGATTTAGTGTTCACCGCGTGTTTCGGGAATAGCAAACATGTACATGTATATAATATACAGATTTTGAATTTCAACCATAAGCGACAGATTAGTTGATTACACATGCACATTTAACGCTAGACGTGAGAACAAAAATGTATGAATCACCTTATGAATTGATTAATGTTATCCCATTAAGACGATTTAGTTTAGTTGATGTAATTCTAGCAGACATATTTTTTATATTAACTCTATAAAATGCTGAACTAAATACTCAGCGACCACAAATTCAATGCAATGTACTTTTCATCTATAATTTTCCAACAGATGGACTACATGCTAATCCAATGTATGTGTCGGCAGAACTACACCCTAACGAAAACGCAAGCAAAAAGATGGAAACAGAAAAGACAGATACAGCTAATGAGGATGATGGTCACGTCTATTCGCAAGTTAAAAAAAAAGATAAAAAAGGTACATTATATCATCCCGTATTCATACAGTAAACACTCAATCAGCTAAGGGTGATGGTCAGTGAGAATGGGCTAGTTGTCAATTGTGATTAATCGTCTTTAAATAATATTATAATATCAGCAATCGGATGTATTTCGTGTCTAGCTGATTTTATATCTTGACCAATACAGTTTACCAAGTATTGACTACTTGCACTGTTAATGCAGCTGAAATTGAAGATACGACTAGAGTTTGGAGTAGAAAGTACTTTATTGGTACATGTGTATCATAATATTGTAACTGTTATGTAAAGAAATTTAAGTTTTATTATTATCTATGTTTGAAGGAACATTAATGCTGCAGAGACTAGGTTAATGACTTTATTTACAATATTTTCTGTTTATTTACACAGCTGATCATGTGCTATTAAAACTTTAATTGACCAATGCTTAGGACATTAATTATGTCTGTCTGTTAGCGGTCTGACCATAAATGAGTTCCAGTATCATTATTGTACAGAACTTTAATTACTGTGAAAAGTTAAATTTGCTTCAGTCTAGGGTTTGGCTCCAAAGTCTACAGGTCAAAATTATTATTAGATATTAGAAAGTATATTGGTGTTTTTGGTTCATTATAGCCTCAACTAGTATTGTAACAGTAACACAATTACACAATGCAAAGCATCATAAGGAGCACTTACGCACCAAAAGGACGAAAAACCCAAGGACAGTGAAAGAAAACAAGTAGAAAATTGTCCTGTCACACTGTTGAATGTGTAATTTGTTCTTTTATCTCAAAGCATTATGCATATTTCTGGAAACTGCAAATGGCAACAACTGCTTCTCCAGTACCCATATACATTTCCATGATTACTTTTAATACACTTTTGTATGTTGTTAAGCAACACACTTGAATATATATTTTTACATACATTTAACATTGACCATAATTTTTTATACAAATAAACTGTAAACATATATCGCCTTTGTTTTTTGTTCCGACACATAATACGATTTGTATATGGAATGCCCTATAATTGTTAGAATATAGTTAAAATCGAAATATTCTTTATCAAAGATTTTTTATCCAAAAACTAGATGTTTAAGAGAAATATTGATTTCAAAATTGACCTTTTCAAATAGTTCTGTAAACTTTTTTCAAAAATGTGACAGAAACTTACATGATATAAATAAATGAATATAATCTTCTTCCATTTGGCAAAAATTATTAAAATACAATTTCCAACAGTTAATGATTTTGTTGTTGGAATAATACACTGAATCAATTTCCATCTGAAAATTTTAAGTTTATTTTCTTGCAAAAAATAAAAAATAAACGAATATATTTGTGACAAATCAGGCTTTTCGTCTAAATTAAAATAGCTTTGCCAGTTATTGGGACCAACAGGATTTGTTGCTTTCGCTTTGATCATTGAATTGTAAAATAATGTGTTCGTAAAAATATTAATAATCATGTATTTATTATTGCAGATAGCTTTGTCTTTTGTGATATTAACGATACTGCTTACATTGTATATAATTTTCTTCGGATACAATCTTAACCCATTCTCTTGATAATAGCTTTTTAAAAGTATAAAGCTCTGAAATCCAGTTTTCTTTACACTTTAATTTCTTGCAACTAAATTCTTTGGATAATTTGTTTTCATCCAAAAGGTCATTGATGTAAATTAGATTGCTAATTCAATTATTAAATAGTAAACTTTTACCTTTCACTTTATGTATTTATTATCCAGTGTAAGTTGTTTTCTAATATTTGCAAAAAGTTTAGAGTTTGGAAGTTGACCTCCTCCCGTTTTTAACCAGCACATAATTATATCCATACAGAAAACTGGCAAATTATTAGTTTTTGGTAAATTCTTGATATCATCTATATTCATGTTGAAGACTAACCAATTTTGTCCCAAGTAAGTAAAATATTTCATTGGTATGACTTTCCAGGCTGCTTAACTAGTATTTGTCAATCTTGACACCCATGAGGCTTTTAATGACTTAGAATAACTATCACTGTCAACCATGTTGAAACCCCCCTTTTCATATGTATTTATCAATACGCTTCTTTTAATTTGATCAGGGTTTCCCTTCTAAATAAATTTAAAACAACAAGATTCTACTTCTTTCGTATATCTTTAAGGAACTGTGCAAGAACTAGCTATGAATGAAAATTTGGTTAAATCAGTGATTTTATTATTAATATCTTTTCGATAATGGTAAGATTCCTCTTTTCCCAAGATATCAATATTTTTTTCATTTGATTAATTTTACCTTCCCTGTTCAATTCATAAAATTTGTCGATATCATGATCAAATATACGTCCAAATGCCTTTATTGGTTTGTCATCCCATTTTATGCCTTCTATTTTATACTTACATTTATTTAAAATTTTCCTACCCACATCCCCTGTGTTTTATTTCTGTTTAACACTAAACCAGATAACGATCCAAAAATCTAAATTTCATTTAGACCAGATGCTATTTCTTCTTTTGAACTCATAAAAAGAGTAGTATCATCAGCGAGTTGCGAAATTTGTGTACTATGATTTTTTTCATATATTTAAATAACTATCCATTTTACCTTTTCATTATTTCGCAGCCTTAAGGCCATAATTTCTACAGATAATATGATTAATAAAGCAGATAAAGGACACCTTTGGCGAATAAGGATAATAACAAAATTACTGAACTCCGAACAATCTTCCAAAGTGAAAGTCAAAACTCATAAGTATATAAATAGACAAAATCAGTCAAAAACCGAAACACTGAAAACCATAATGATCCTGACTTGGCATAGGCATTTCCAAAGAAATGGTGGGTTGAATAAGATTTTAAGGCACCAAATATCCCGCTTTCAATATGGTTCAAAGGTTTCGGCTATCACTATAATAGTATTTATAACAATACTGGAACAAAATAGGTAAAATAGTTGTCAACGCAGAATCCATCTAAAGTTCTTGATGATTATAGACACCCACCCATTATTTGACACACAAGTCTGAATATCAGAATATAAAGTTTGGACCCAACGAATAAACGAATGATTATTAAGCCAAAATGTTTCAATGTATTTAACATCATGTCCCACTCTAGCGTAACACATTATTTAATGAAATCTACAAACAATATAGCCACATCAATTTTATATGAATCAGAAAAATCTATAATATCTTGGATTTGTCTGAGATTGAAGCATATGAAACGATTTTGTAAATAACCTGTCTGATGTTCATTTATACATTTAGGTAGTATTTTCTTTAGACGTTGATATAAAAAATATGACAAAAGCTTTAAATCAACTTTTTAACTGTGAAATTGGACGATAATATTCTAATAGAAGAGGTTCGTCTTTTTAAACATAATAAAGACAGAACACTCATCCTCTGAGAATATGTGAAAAGCTTTTCATCTTGGCCTTTATTCAAAACGTCAAGTAAAAAACATTTAATCTTATTCTAGAAAGTTAGGTCAAATTCAACTGTTAACCCATCCAACCCTTGGGATTTATTTAATTTCATCATATTAATAGCTGAAGTACATTCCTCAATCGTTAGCTTTCCGTCGCATATCTTGAAATCTTCTGCATTAATAGGTATTTCTAGATTTGTTTCCAAAATGTAGTTTTATAGTAACTCTTTATTCGGTTTAGTTGTTGTATATAGTTTTTCGTTGTATTCCTTAATCATATGAAGTAGTTTTGATTGATCTGCAATTACACTCTTTTTATCATCTTTTACTTTGTGTATTGATTTTTTTTACCTGTCTGTTTCTCTAACCCCAAAAAATAAGAATTATTTGTCTCCCCTAGTGCTATCTTTTTCTCCCTCGACCTGATTTTCGCTCCTTTAGGTTTTAAATCATATATTTTTTACAATTCAGTCTGAATATTTTCTATTTCTGTATTTAAGGTCATATTTTCTTGAAGCTGTTCATCGCGTGATCGCATTTTATTTTCTAAATTTATGCTCCAGACACATATTAGAGAAGAACACAGTTATGAAGCTATCATAAATAAATTAGACAAAATGAACCATGATATTTGATACAACTCGTTAATGTAATGAGTGGGAAATAACATAGATAATAAAATTAAATACATATATATTTATTATAGACAATTTATTATTACTAATGTTTGGTCTAATGGACAAGACAGACGCTACATGAACTAACCGATGTTATATCTACTCAAAATCAGCATTAATATTCAGGCATTTATTTATACAGTGGAACAATGTGTGACTGTAAAGACGGGCTTCAAACGTGTGCTCACATATCAATCCAAACTATGTCATGTAAAATCAAAAGTAAAGACCAACTATGAAGTCGTATACTATCGACAAACACATCTCATATATTAAAAACTGAAACCTCACCTGAACGAGATATATGTTCTCAGCTATTAGAACATACATCCCTGCCTATGGGTATAGCATGTGACTGGAAGTCATGCATGAGACTGATGAACCAACCTGCATAGGCAACTCAGAGTATTAAAAGTAGAATTGAAATGAATAAGTTGGAGATAATAGTAATATGCAAAATATATTACAAATAGCATATTACAAATGCCCAAACGAAATGAGTAGCATATCTGTCTAGCCAATGATTACGAATGGAGGCCTCAAGATGGTGTGACTAAAATACCTAATCTGGTGTCCAGATGAATTAAACTAATTTGACTGATCTTGTAAATTTAAAGTCTATACGAAAACATTAGCATCATAGAAACACCAGCGAAAATATATACAAAAGTGCAAGTAGTGTAAATCGACTGCATAGTCAGTGACACATCATCCTCTGTGCATAATTTATATCGTGGTCGGATGTTCTAATGTATCTCACAAAGCAGTTTGGTTTCCATCTTCCTAAAGGTTGTATCATATGGTCTTGGATATCGTTGGAAGCACAAGTTGTTGCTGCCCCTATGCGTAACGAATGTCCACTAATTACTATGCACAAAACCTAAGTACCAAAGGAGTGTCTTAAGTTTACCTATGAAATAGTCCCTGGACAGAGCAATACTATGTTCTTCAACAAATAAGTGGTCTTTATCTGTAGAGTTGGAAAACTTGCGATTCATAATCAATTTCCATACCAATTTTAAACAATTTAATATATACTCCTTGTTTATTTTCGAAATTTTGAGAAACAGTTGAACACAGTCATGGGATACAACATTAATATATCCAATACATAGATGGATAATGTCATCGAAATTTGCCGTGCAAGTAAATTTACCGTATCTCAGAAACCCAATGAATGCTACCACGCATGCAGGGGGAAGTTTACGCTCAATAAACCGCGTTCAAAATGTGGAAATATTGCTTATAATTTAATTTTGACAGCAACATTTAACGATTCCTCGATTTTTAATTATGATTATTTCGTACGACTACAATGAACATATGAATTAGTCGTTGGCGACTGGATATGTTGGTTATGTCAACGATATCAACCTAGGTTATCAATTTTTCTCCAGCCGGACCAATCAAACGTATTGCAGTATTCACATCATATTAAATTATATATATATATATCACCAATCGCGTAGCCTTATGTCCAGCGCCACATCCGCTATGTATATTGTGCATCATTTATTTTTATTGCAGGCAAAAAGAAAAAGGACTTCGAAATGGGTAAGCTAATTATAATTTTTGTTTGCTATTATATTATAGTATAATAATAGAGGCTCAGTGGGTTTTATTCTGTTTTGAGGAAACTTTATTCAGAACCTGTAAAAGAAAAACGTTTTATCTGCTCTCTTTAATAGGAATAATGTTGTACATGTGTCACGAAGTTCAAATGCATTATGCATAAAGTTCAAGATTATAACATCCTTTATAGTTGTGCTTTTCTCTGGGTTATGTGTGAGGGTAGGCAGTTTACTCACATCATTTCACTAAGAGAATGCGGTTTTGGTCCAATAAACTAGTTTAACCCCGTCACGTTTGATTGAAGTGCCTATACCAAGCCAGGAAAGCGAACAGTTATGCATTTGTGTGTTAAGCCCAACTTAAGGGTATATATTTTGCTTCTTAATATGATTTATCTTTTGGAACTCTTCCTACAGTGTGGTGTTTTTTATTTAAATTTTTATTGATTTAAAACAAATCATTGACACGATGTTTTTACGTTCAGAAACATTAATCATATTTTGCGAGTTCCATTTTGTTTTTGTTTCGTTTTTGAAAGTGTGAATATGAAAAAACCAGAGGTTGTAGTAGAAACAAATAATGTTATTTAAGAATTGAATGCATTCTTTTGAAGTTTCATTGGGGAATAAAAGCGTTGACCAAAGTACATATTCAATGAAGCGCGGTAGTGCTTCATGTTGAAAATGTGCTTCGATCAACGCTTTCCTACCCCAATGAAACTTCAAAAGAATGCATTCAATTCTTATAATTATATTTAAATCACACCAAAATTTAATATAGTTGAATTTTTCGTTGTGAATTTTATTTGTGTTAGATTATTTGCTGTTGGAAATTACTACGCCATTGATTGTTTTCATCTGACGTCATCATGAAGCCACGTGCAAGTTCGGGTTTGAATTTCATTGGGATGTGAAACATCTCTTTTATGATAATGTGACAACTTCATAACCAATCATATTGTAACATTTCAATGAGAAACGGAAGTAATGTAATTATGTTGTCTTGATATTATACTTTAGACCTCTGTAAAACATCTTCTATTCATTTCAAATATTATTGCACAGGAAGTGTCTATGAAAATGCGGAAGACATTGCAAATAGCCGTGCTGATGCACTCCGTGTTAGCGAAAAGGCGACTATGGATAGCAAACAGCACCACAAATATCAACCTAAAAGGGTATGCTTATAACACAATAGATAATTAATAATGTGTACTACATGTCGATTATTCTTAAGTAGATCGTTCCTTCGATGAAGTTACTGCAAAATTCGTTTAATTAATATGTAGGAGAGTCAACGACGTATTCAGAATAGTATGCTTCATTTATATTTGATTGATTTATTGTGCTTAACGCCACATTCAGCGATATTTCAGCTATATCATGGCGACCAGTTTTAGTGGTGGAAGAAGCCGGAGAGAACCACCGACCATAGGTTAGCAGCCAGTAAGCTTTATCACTTGCGGCAGCGAGTCGAGTGCACACTTTTTTGTAATTTACAAAGGCGGGTGCGAACCCACGCCGTATTAGTGATAGGCTTGTACGAGTTGCTAGGTAACCCAACTACTAACCCATTGAGCCACCCGTTCCCTTTTTGCTTCATTCAGAATTCAAAAATAATCATGAAATAACTGATTGTCTAAAATCGTGAAACATTAGCAGTGTGATGCAGCAGTATTTAACTACATTGGTAAGCAACTTTAATCAAATTACAATACACATTATTTAAAGTTTTATTGCCCAGATACCATACTGATTCCATATGGATTTTCGATGTATCATTTCACTTAAGTTACAAAAAAATATTTTATTTCCAAGTGATACACATGTTTTTGTATGTCTAATATTCAGCTTGAATAAGAAAAATGTGTGTATGTGTGACGAAAAGCAAACTGAGAAATGGACATAATTCAACATAGAAAAATATGTAAAACATGTTTAAATGTATGTGTGTAGGTTGCTGTAGATATATTGGAAACCATAGCAATATGTCAAATAGAAAAGTGATTAAATGCCTGCATCGTAGGCGGTGCTAAACTGAACGTAAGCTGTAGAGAAAGGAATGCATGATGAATAGATGATAGTAATTTAAAACGTTATTGTTGTTTTCATTGTGGTTCCAAAATCATAGTTGAATGCCATTGTAGTTTATCTATAAATTAATGTTAAACATGTGGAGAAAAGTTAGAATAATAGATTGTTAGCACTGACACATGTGCAAACTCCAGTGTATAATAATAGGACATAGTTTCTACGATGCAGGGTACATTTCCTAAAATGGAACATCGTTATATTTTGGGAATTAATTTAATACACAAATCACCCTAAGAACAGAACGTGCTAGGAGTGGTTGTTGGATGTCCCATGCAAGTAAAATATTACCGACATGATCATTTATATCCTCTTTGTTTCTGTTTTAATCTGAACTTCCATTTATTAGCCCCTGCAACTATCACCTTTTGGGCAAGCATATTTTAAATTGTAAACATGTTCTCATCATGAATATTGCTGGAATGCTGTTATCTTGTAAAAAAACATTACGTTACTTATATATAAATGCATGCTCTTTTCCATATCAGGACTGTCATCATCCCGAGGGCTTTAACCTGAGGGACGATATCGTTCTCTCGGGATGATAACAGTCCTGAATGCCCGTGGGCCGATATCGGTCTCGTGGGATGATCACAGTCGTGATATGGAAAATGACATGCATTAATTTGTTTATCACATATTGCAACATTGAATTAAAAAGAACAAAAATAACTTCGCACACACAGACACCAAACGTAATTGATATGAGTGATCGATAACGGTTCAGGGATGACAAAATTCTTGATATGGAAAACAGCATGCATTGATCTATGTATCACATATTTCAACATTGAATTAAAAAGAACTAAATTAACTTCCCACACAGACACCTAACTTCTGAATATGAGTGACCGATATTGGTTTAGGGATGACAACAGTCCTGATGTGGAAAAAGGCATGCATTGATCTATTTAGTACATATCTCAACATGGAATTCAAAAGAACAAAATTAACGTCCCACACAGGCACCAAAATTATGGATATGTTCGAATAACAACTGCTGTGGAGTCTGCTTTTTGTTTTTGCTTCCGAAACACCCACACATCTTTTCTCGCTGGAAGCCCACATTTCCAAACGACAATTAACAGTTGGGCGGAAATGACGCCATGGGGTTCACGACAAGCTTGATATCGTGTTATCAGAGTTTTGCACTTCTGGTGTTTACGTACGGGCAAAATCGACGTTATTACTTATAAATATGTGATAATAGATCTTGAAAATTGCGCAATTACTTTTATCTTATCTGTGAGGCAGTCTTCTAAGCACTGTTATATGCGGTCAGATAAATGTGGTTCCTATTAAATTGTAGATCAATTTAGAATAGTTTGAACAAGATCAACGATACATACCTGCTTTTGAACAAAACTGAAACATTATTTGTAAATATGATTGTACATAGGTCTTATTATGACGATTTGTTGATAATTATCACCGATGTAAGTGATTAACTGGAAATATATCATATTATTGTTTGATTTCTATTTGAGGACAATTATATATAAATTATACCCGCCTCCTCTTTGCGCCTAAATATGAGTACACAAAGACATGTGCCGAATCAATATATCATGAAAAGATGTGGTTTCCTTTACTGCTATCATTCCCCACCTTCAGGGTAGCCTATTGGGACGTATGTTTCAACATATAATTGGTATTCCAATGGATGCAAAATGTGCTCCACTATTAGTCGATTTATTTTTACATACTTCCTTCACAAGAATAAAAGTAGAAATTAGCCAAAATCTTTAATTCCTGCTAACTCTATATACTGTGAAAGCATTTTATTAATTTGTATTCATTTTCTTGGTTTCTATAAAGTGTATTGTCAATAGGCAATGGGAAAATTGTATTTCGGTGGATTTTCGTGTTTTAAGTGAACCACGAAATCAATGAAAATTAGAGTCCCACGATTAATAATCATTTCACAGTATATAATTATCTGTCACTGAATAATTCCTGATATTTTATTCTGCATATCATGATGAATGATCCAAATGAGCTTGAAGTAAAGGATGCTGCTGACACTCAAATACTTTTTTCTTACTTTGACTACCATCTTGAAATGAGTAATGAAGGAAGATTAAAAACATAACTCTTCCATTAGTAGCAATATCCCAGCATCAATAGCGTATATAGATTACATTTCACAGCTCATACGTTATTATAGGGCTTTTGTGCACAATACACTGGTTTTCTGGACAGATGCAAAACTGATTTAACGAGGGCTACGTTTCTCCTAGGTTGATGTCATCGTGATCTGGTTGACTATAGTAAAATATCCAGATGTCAAACGACAATGGGTCTTTCCCTTTTAACGTAGATGAATTATTTCCTCTATCACTGACACGACTTTTACCGAACTTCACTATGTAAATGAGTAACGCGGCGGTGTGCTATAGGAATCAAAAACTGCTTACCCCTGCAACAACCTGGATTCAATCCCCCAGTTTTTGCGGGGTTGTTGTAGTTCAGCCTTTACGTTTTCTGTGATGTGGTCTGTTTTTTTTTTGCCTTCGCTCTGTGAAAATGATGTTTGAAGTGTTCCAAAGTGTATGTAACTTTTACTGTTACAGAGTAAGAGGGGCTAAGATGGAATGAAGTCCATTTTTTGTATAACTTTTTTTGCAAATTTTCTTGCAAGATAAATATAATATTGGTGTATTGACGGTAAACATATAATTTATATGGCTCGGCACAAAACAGTTGGAAAGACTCGCTAAAGCTCTTATTTCCCCCGTTTCTAAGCTTCGCCAATAAATTATATGCTTACCGACAGTACACCCTTCTTGTTTATACACCTGTACATCACAATGACAAACTTGTATGACATATTTTGTGAAGTCTGACCTGAAAATATTGCATGTATTACATATATCAGATTTGATGGTGTTGTGATCGTCAATGTAACTAGAAATACTTATATCTAAATATATAAAAATATATACCTTATTTTTAGAACAAGGATGGATTGGTATATGCAGATCTTGAATTATCACCAGGACCTAGTGGGCAACGGTTTGTTATAAGGGGATTAGAGAACAGAAATAAATATGCAGTTATTGATCTGATAAAGACAGCTGAGCCACTCCCTTCTGACTCTGAAAGCGAAAACGAAAAGGAGAAAACTGAAGCTAACGACAGGAAAGGATATAATAAACAGGAATGACTACATAGTAACTTAAGTAATGCTTTTTTGTAGACCCAAATAATGTATATTTTTTTTTCTAATTTAAGCACCAAAAAAAAAAAGAAAAAAAAAGAAACAAAAAGAAAGAAGCTGTGATTTAATTTTCTCTATGTATAAATATTAATTATTTAATGATAAATATTTCTCAGCTCATCACATGATGCTCTTTTAGTAGTAAACACTTTGATATCATTCGATTAGAGTAGCACACATAACTCTTGTTTGGAATTTGAATATGGTCAACGAAACACAAAAGGTCGACATTCAGAATTGTCTAAAGAACGAAATGTTGAAATGTATAAATGGGAAAACAAGTTCTAAGCATATTGACCATTGACTCGCCTTAATTTTCAAGTATTGCATTGGATTTAAAATATTTACAATTATTTACAATAAAAACATTAGCCATTTGCAAATGACAATGGGGGTATGAAGTTTAAGATTATAATACATAATATTAGCCAGAAGTTGTTGTGAAGCCAATTATTTAACTTTATCATAATACCTCATTGCATTTTATCTTTGTCAAATTATTTTGCATTAATATGGCCAGCGATTCAAAAATTATTTCCCAAATTGAAGAAAGCTGAGCGAACACACATGACTCGTTTCCTCGTGTTTCTACAGTTAGCACGAGTTTCCTTACATGAACGTGTAGTATACAACAAATAATATCACTGTGTGCTATTGTTCAACTCCGTTTCTATTATTTGAAAATATTGAGAATGGTTTTACTCGAGTCATCTAATCAAATGCTAGCACAAGCTTAAGTTCGGTATTAACACTTTCACAATTGCTTTAAACATGGCAGCCAACAATATAGTAATGCATTGCTTTTTAACATAAATCTGAAGTATATATACAAGAAAAATGTAATGCCTACAGTTGAATTATTTAAATGTTTGTATTCATAGAAAGAACTGTTGGTGTTAACATTAAATCACACAGTGGATTTAAATACTATCATAAATAATAAAACAATTCGATATTCCTTCTTTGATATCGGTCAATTCCTGATATATCTTCATTTATCATATACTTGTAGTTGATAAAGCTGAACTTTTATCCTGTACTACAACTTTGAGTTTTGTCAAGAATAATAAGAGGAGTCATGTTTATTTCACAAAGTTTCACAAGAATGGTCCAAGTGGGCTGATAAAGCAAGTTCATTAACTGCTTCCGGAATGTTATTACATGCCTTTCCGTCAATATTCATAAGTTCACTTCGTGAATTTCCGAAAAACTGTGTTTACAAGCATAGCGGACTATTTACTGTTTTATTGAATATTTGCACATAAAATAATTAACTGCTAATTTTCTCTCTTATGATATTGGAAGTGCTAAAAAGTGCATTTATTGGGTTTGCATATCAAAACAATAAATTTCTTGTTATATAACTATATTTTTGTATGCATTTAATTCCAGCCAAAAATGACTAAACATTTTGGTATAAATTAGTTATTTCCTTTGTTGAAGTATATGATAAACATATCATAACATGTCATTATTCACATCATACCATTTATCAGCTTTCGCTCATATATATTCCCTTGGGCCTATCGACTCTGGGGTTGTTATCATCAGCCAGGGCCGATAACGGGTAAGATATGAAAAATGCCATGTAATAATTAATATGATCTATATTTAGAAAATTGCTAAAATGCGTGTTCAAAAAAAGATTACAACGAAAGAATGGTTTAATTCATATAAATAAACCTGAATGAGGCAGAAATGAAATAGCGCAAAAGGTTTCCAAAGCATCCTTTGAAATGATTGTGTCCCTAACCAATGTTTATCTAATGTGTGCGAGTGTTGTTTCTGTTATTGCTTATTTTTCATTTGCAAGTTAACGTTGATAAAGGGATGTTGATGACATATTGGACTTATACAGTTATTTATCTTATGCATCGATGTTATTCTAAATTTGTTTATGCATTTGTATAATATTTTGGCTGTTGCTATTGTAACATCAGTATTTTATGATAATACTTGATTCACATGGATTGATTTTTTAGCTGATTTATTTAGGTAAACTAACGTGGATAACAAACAAGTGTTCATAGATTTTCTAAAATGCATATTTACATGTATTTGAGTTAAATTGTAAAGCTCAATTGATAATATGAATTTCATTTTAACGATTAATTACCTTCCGGTGTCTTCATATTGGAGTACATTCAACTATGAAGTGTCATGAACACATGTTAATATATTAAATTACTAAAAGTGCTCACGGCAACCAGACAATATTCGTTTCCTGATAATGTTTTATCGTGCTCACTAAATTAGATATTTACGTTCTTACTAAGTATTGACACTATCTCGTTGTAATATTTAATTTTATTTGGTATGAAATATCAGATTTAGCATAGAAACTGAATAAAGATAAGCACATCTTTCGAATATTCTCAAATTTACAATATATATGTAGATTTGAAAAAAAAA
>MJUT01045928.1:68105-82838 GCA_002080005.1 Gigantidas platifrons | reverse complement strand
CGCTTATTCCACCGATACCTGCCTTATTCATCTTTTTGATCATATTAAATCTCAAACATCTAAAGGCCTCTTCACTGGTATGGTAATGATAGATCTTCAAAAGGCATTCGATACGGTCGATCATCAAATTCTTTGCAACAAGCTTCAAGCGATGGGAGTATCTAACATTAAATGGTTTGAATCGTATTTAACAGGCAGACAACAGTTGGTTAATGTTAATGGCACAGAATCCAACCCAGCAAACATTAGCTGTGGTGTTCCACAGGGAAGTATTCTAGGCCCTTTACTTTTCCTTTACTATGTCAATGATATGTCCATAAGCATTAACTCAGACTGTAAATTACTTCTGTACGCAGATGACAGTACTATTATGTTTTCTCATAAAAATCCTGAATTTATCTCTCAAAAACTTGGTCAAGAACTCGAATCATGTAGTGAATGGCTCGTTGACAACAAACTTTCTCTCCACCTTGGTAAAACAGAATGCATTCTTTTTGGTCCAAAGAGAAAATTAAAAAATGTAACTGACTTTCAAATTAACTGTAATGTTCATATAATAAATTCACAAAATAGTGTTAAATATTTAGGCATTGACATTGATCAAAACCTGTCTGGCGAAAAAACAGCTAACTCTATTATTAAAAAGGTTAATTCCCGGTTGAGGTTTATGTATAGAAAGGCAAATTGTCTATCTGCCGAAACGCGGAAAACTTTAAGTATGGCACTTATTCAATGTCATTTTGATTATTCTTGTTCCTCCTGGTACGCTGGTATAACTCGTGCTTTAAAAAACAAACTGCAAGTGGCACAAAACAAAACAGTTAGATTCATCAAAAGCATGGGCCCAAGAACTTGTATAACGCAAGCTGAATTATCTGGTCTAGGATTTTTAAATATTGAAAACAGAGTAAAACAGCTTCGATTGAACCATGCTCATAAAATCTATTATGATACCTGTCCTTCTTATTTGAAAAATAATTTCATCAAAATTAATGAACATCATGCCCATAATACTAGATCAAGTCAGATTAATTATGTTACACCAAAAATTAAAGGCATCGAATCAACAACATTTTACTACAATGGAATCCATGATTGGAATTCTCTACCCGATTCGATCAAATCTATCAATGATTTGCAAAGATTTAATAAAGAAGTGAAGTGCCACCTGATACATACCAGTGCAGAACGGGAAAGACGTGTCATATCATAATAATGACAATTATATATACATATATATTTTCATAGATAATGTACTTATTTTAAAATTAAGTAATCCCTCTACCCGCTCATGTTGATCTTTTAATGTCCACTTGAACTTTAAGCTGATACTTATAAAGGACCCCATTGGAAATAAGCTGAATGGCTTTCATGGGCTATCCTTGGTGAGAAAGTTCTCAGCAGCTACAATTGGTGGATTGAAGTTTCAGTTAAAGATGGCAGTTTTATGTTTTATTTTTAACTTAACGAGAAATTTTTAAACACTTGTGTATGATGTTGAAATTTTTAAACCTAAATATATTTTACCTTTTACCTTTACCTTTAGGGCATGTACATGAATAAAGGTCTCAATAGTGAACACATTTTATTAAAACTCTGAAAGTTTTATTTTCATAACAAATGGTCAGTTAATTTGTAAAATGGCTCAAACACAGATGTGTATGTGTTTGAGTGCTAAACAAAATTATACCCAAAATCTTGAGGAATTGATACGAGAGAAAACAAAATGTAACATATGGAACAGGTAAACATACAATGTACCAGGAAATAATTCACCTCATATCAACAGAACCAAAGAATGAAGACAAAACCAATTTAAATAAAAATAAATGATCATAATATTACTATTTCATATTTGGGTAAGAATTAAGGATTGATCTCAATTTTGTTTCGGTTCATGAGGAAATAAACTAAAAAATGTGGTACACATTGTATAACCCGCGAAGCGGGTTACGCAAAGGTGTGTACCACATTTTTGAGTTTATTTCGAATGAACCGAACAAAAAATTGTGATCAATCCTTATAAATTAATTCCTAATTATTTTTTTTTGTCCTAAAAATATTTTGACGGATAATAATTGCTTAAAAAGAAATAAAAAAATGTGTTTTCCCAATTGAGACCCCAACATGTGACTACTGGTTTAACATTTTATCTATGACATGATGGATAACAAAATCTAACTAATCAAATTCAAGCATTTCCTACAAATTTATTTATACTTTAATAAATAATGTTAAACTGACATCGTATCTATCAAATGTCAAGATAAGCAGGAAACAAATAAGTCATTGAATGAAAACACATATGAACAAGCTCAAAACCATAAGCTTATGTTGCATTTAAGTATTGCTTCATATCAGGGGGACCAACCGGTTAATCGAGAAAAGCCGTTCGTGTACGATTGTTAATCGGGTTTTTTTGATTCGTGAACGAGTCGGTTACTAGTTCGTGTACGATTATTTTGAGGATCTGGACATGATTCCTTGACGGTAAGCCTCAATTATTACTAATTAAGGAAACAATTATTAATTATCTCTTCGCAGTTCCCTTCCTTTATTGTATATCTTTGATGGTGTATGTTCCAAAACTTTCGTTGATATAAACCTTGCGTGAAATGTGGTCAGAAAGTCTAAAAAGCATTGCATCAAAATATCACAAGAACTATAATATTCCTATATTCACACATTTACACTTTTTCATGACTGAAACATCACTTTAAT
Organism: Gigantidas platifrons; assembly: GCA_002080005.1. Taxonomy (NCBI): domain Eukaryota; kingdom Metazoa; phylum Mollusca; class Bivalvia; order Mytilida; family Modiolidae; genus Gigantidas; species Gigantidas platifrons. The sequence goes on along the minus strand of MJUT01045928.1, from coordinate 80,117 downwards.
GGAAACATTCTTCTATATTGGAGTGGTTACCAGACCTTTTTCACAAAAAATGCAAAATATGACGGGAAAATTATATTTTTTTCATTTTTTTGTTCGTTAACGAACAGGTTAAAAAGTTATTGTTCGTGATCGATGTTCGTGAACGATTACTCAATATACGATACTTGCATTTTTCTTAGCAATTTAAATGACTTATTTTCTAATGTTGCTTTTTATAAGTGTGTCTCATGAAATATGAGCGCGGCAAAATCTAATTTGCGGTGTTTTGCGTCATCAAAAACCTATTTCTAAGCAATTACTATTTCATGAATATATTTTTATGTACTATTCTTTGTAAGAATCAGGCAACACCAATAGTAAGTACACATCCATTTTAAGAAAATATGTTGAGTACTGAAACACATTCGACCTCAAACTAGAACGGTAAGCCAAAGGTTAACTAATACCCCCACACACAGCAAATTCCACGAAAAGGTCAATAACTCCTGCAATACTGGAACAATCATAATAAAGTACTGGAACATTTTCGCCAAAATGTCTTCACTATAAAACCAGTCAAAAATTCAAATGTAATTTAAACAAAAAAGTTATGACTGAAATATATTCAGGAGCCCTTACATGTATGTATACGATGCTATGACTCAAAATGCCTTTTGTAGATATTAACACGCAAATATTTGGTTCCATTATGCAGTAAGAAGTACACGAAAACTTTCCCGTCATAATGTTCGATCTATAACTAGTTTTATGAAAATCCGAAATAGAAGGAAATGTTTGGATTACCAAATGAACACTTTTTACCAGTTTTAATAAAAAGTTAAACAATTGATGTACCACTCATTGCCTGATTCTTACATGGAACAGTACTTAAACGACAATAACTTTTGCATGTAGGAAAAAAAAACAATCTATACCAATTTTGATGTCTTGGATGGCCATTTCGGAAAATAATTCCTAGTCAGCAGAGCTAAGCGCCAAAAGTTTGGAAAACCAAATAATAAGTAAAAATTATGAACAAAATATAGCAAAAATTACCAAAAGGTGAAAGCCAAAGAACCGTAGACTTTTGGATCCTGGTGTGTTTCACTGTGTCGTGCCAAATTTTGGTTGGTTAAAAATGCTTTTCCACAAGTGGAACACACAAAAGCCAGAGTCTGCAAAAAGGTTAATACATCGTACACGACCATATTTTTTCAATAACACGTTCATTCACGAACAAAAAAATTGGAAATATGCAAAAAGGAAACTACATCTTTGCTTAAGTTAAGAATTCTCACGAAAAGTAAGTATAAGATAAAGTAACTTTGAAGTTCAAATTTATTTTCTGTCATAAAATGCTAATTTTATCAGAAAATTTTCGTTTTTTTGCTAGAAAATGGAAACTCTGAAAACAATAAATAGAGTGACAACTACGTTTCTGACCAAATTATTGAAAAATTAATGTCTGTTATGAAGTTTACTCTTTCGAATTAGATTTATTAATTATTCATTTAAGGAACTACGAAGACTTTTTTTGCTTTATGTTTATATTTACAAAAGAATATTGAAATTTGTTGTCTTACCTTACTTTTAAAAACCGGAAATATCGTACACGAACTAGTAACCGAATTGTTCACGAATTAAAAAAACCCGATTAACAATCGTACACGAACGACTTTCTCGATTAACCGGTTGGTCCCCCTGATATACATTTGTAGTATTAGCGAATTAATGCCGATTAACATTATTCTTTATTCTTGTTGTTCGAATATTAAAGCAGGTAAATACATTTCAGTAAACTTCTCAAATTCCTAATAAATTTTTTAGTAATTTTGTAAAGTTGCTGAAATTTTTAGTGATTTTACAAAATTACTAAAGTGGCCAGTAATTTTACATTATTACTGAAAATTTCATTAATTTTACAAAATTACTAATTTTACAAATTTACTGTAGCATATACACACTGGCCAGACAGAAATGCTATGCTCGCATGTAGGCAATGCCTACTCCATATTACAATTGGTCACAGGGAACTGTAGATGTATTCGTCGAGGATGACGATCGAGTTCCAAGTACGTCTTCCGAGTGACTTCCGTCTAAATATAACTATCTGGTCACATCCGGTATTCCATGTTGAGGTGTTCCGAATTAATGGCTTGTTCTTTACAATATCAGTGATGATCATTTGTGACACAGATATTCTGTAAAAGTCAACAACATCATGGTGGCGACCATAAGTGATGACTTAACCGCTAGAAACCTTTGATTGAGAAGCTACATATGTAGGTGCTGATGGAAAATTATTACAATTAAATGGAAAGGTCACAATGGGAAATTTTAATTCGTTTCCTTTGTCTTAAAGATTCTTTCTTAATCGGCCCTCACTGTCAATTTCACAAAGATTTTGGTCCGTTATAAAAAAAAGTTACCCATTAGGTCTCCATGAATAATTAAGAAATAATTATCCCATGTCATGCTTTATGCTTATTTTAACATGGGAGGCATTATAGTTGTCTATAGCTTACACTGAGCGATAGTGATGTGTGAAAATGTAGACAAATATAATGCTTAACCATGTTAAAGTGGGCATAAAATATGGTATGGGAGAATTATTTCGATTCAAATTTTGTATTTACGGTAATTTTTTAATAAATGCGGCCTCATGAGTACGCAAGAATTAGGCTGTTCTGATTCCCTCCACAAATAAAAATTTCGCATCTTACGATGAATTACAGAAACAGTAATGACTAAATTAAATGAAAATAATGTTACCTATGCTAAAAAGTTATATGCAAACTTTGGCTTCCATGGATTATTTTCATTCTAGTATGAAAAATCTAACTTATTTGTTGAAGTGGAAGTCAGTAATGGAAAGGCATCTAATAACAAAATCCACCAACCTTCATGATTACAGTTGTTTTCCTGCATGTATAGCTAGACGGGGATGCAATTAAATTACTAATATTTTCCAATTTGATGGCATTTTGCGTTTAGCTACTTAAACAAGTAAAATGCTCACAAAATCTTTAAGACAAATTAGTAACCAACATGTGTCAATGTCAGGGGCGTTCCTTGTAAACTACATCACCGGAAGACGAACAATTGCAAATGTCGATAGATGGTTGTTGTGTTTCTTCCAGAAAAAAATATATGCCATGAAATAATTAGAGATATTATATCTTTGTATGCACCACGGTCCCGTATGTTGTTGTTGAGATGACGACGAAGCAGCAACATGTGCTTTTTCAAAGGGATGTTGCGATGTTAACGGAACAGCCGTAAACGCCATAGGGGAGGACTGTCCCATTTAAGAAAATATGACTTTTTAAGCATTGTTAAGATAAATATTCCATTAGGATTCAAAGAAAACGTGATTAATATATATCTTATCACATTAATTGCTGGTTCACGCGATCAAATAGTGAAATACACTGGAAAACACCAATAGGATATCGCGCATGTACTAATAATAATTGTTCTATTAGAGAACACTTTTCTTTACAAAGCGAATGCAGCAGGCTATATTATACTTATATTTTCTGAAGTGTAAAAATATGCATGGAGTGATAGTCAATTGTCATTGATGTACATTAATTTTTAAATGTCATGTATCACATGGTAGACTCTGTTATTTGACCTCCATGCATCCAGATTGTTACACTTCAAAATATAATTAACATAGAGCCCTAATTTGTAACTTTTTTAATAACAGACCATTTTTTTTAATTACATTGTAATTGCCAAAGTTCGCATATATCATATATTAATAAACATCTAGAACAAAATGGTGATTTGAAAATTAGATTTTTAAGATTGTTTTCCTGAACATTTATTGAAGTCAAGCGCACTTTTTTTATAGCGAACTGAGCTACGGATTTGCTTACATCTGTATCTTCTCTGTACATTCATTAATCAGACCATACATTGTGATATTACACAGCTAAGATAATGTCATTTAAAAATATCGACCTAGCTATGGCTGAAATAAATGTTCATGCCATTCCCTCACTCTATTATTATGGACGTGCGACCAAAAAGGGGAAAAATTTAATCGGAAAATTAAAATCGTCGTTAAATTTGTTAATGCGAATAAATAAATAGATACAGTTAACAGAAATGTACCTTACTATTGTTATTTCTCTGTCCCAGTTAGTGTTGACCAATTGTCATTTGTTCTCAACGGTCAACCAATTTATTGAAAGTCTATTGTTTGGTTGCCGAGTCCCGCCAGAAGAAAGCAACCAATGAAATCAGTTTCAAATATAACTCCCATAATTATTCAAATGAACTTTACTGAGTAAAAAGTATTCATAGTAAACATACTCTGCACGTGCTAAAGACGAATTCCTTTGCAAATATTAATTTTAATAATAATGTTATTAATAAGAATATCAGAATGCTATATTAACTATAAATTTGATAATGATGAAAATATCCTTCTACCACAATGCACATACACAAATAATGTTGTTGTGTCGCACATTGTAAAGGGAGAGTATTTGACAAAATTTGTACATATACACAATGATATATTAGTAAAAGTCTTATTAAATATAGTATAACTAATCGTAGATTTTGAATATCAAAATAAGACCACGAGCGACCGAAGTTCGCATAAGGATTAAAAGAGTGGGCGGGACTTGTTCCGTCCACGAGTTTAATCCTTAATGCGTATCCGGTCACGAGTTGTCTTATTTTGATATTCAAAATCTACGATTAGTTATACTGTTTATTATATAGACTTCCAAAATTTCTTTCATATTATTTTATTTTATTTGTATATTTCATTCCACACGCATGAATCTATGAGCAATGATAGTGTGTAATCAATACGGCCGCACATTCAAACAAGTCAGGTGTTGCCGCTTCGATGAAAAAAATTGGAAATTTAAATGAAGGACGAGTTTCTGGATTTTATTTGCATATGGGCGGATTTGTAAAGTTGTTGTGGAAAAATTCATTGCAATAGCGACTCATGTCAGTCCGAATTATCTGTGGAACCAGTCATGATGTGTTAGTTATTATTGTCCGAGTCTTGTGTATTTCATGTGTAACAGAATTCGAACTAAGGAATGAATCAATGTCCTCAAATGAAACGTTCTGAATTCTACCAGGCTAGGCTTTAGTTTGATATGCATTTTCATTTGCATTGCCATTGTAATTTGGAACATTTGTTTGGACATCTAGAATATTAAATTTTGGCATTTCCACATTTTCCAAGTCAAAATCATTTTCTTTTAAAAATTGGGAGACTACAGCTGTCGTATATGCTTCAAAATAATCAGACATTTTTTGTTTTAAACTTTAAGATTGTTCAAAGCAGACGATTTTTCATTGAAAAGGGGCGGTGAAAGGAAACTGACAATCTACAATGCACTTTTAACATTGCCGTTGTTTGGTTATATTTAAATATGCTGTGTTATGCTAGTGAAATGATTCGATTTAGAATAAGCAAGTGTTTGATTTTAATGTATAAATAAAATGATTCAATTAAAATAATTTATAAAAGTACTACAACTTTATTTTCATTTGTTTAATTGTTTCAGCTTACAATCGTGTTTGTATTCACCGTAATACAACAAGGGACGTAACCACTACACTTATAGTTGTCTAAAAGTAGTTCTGGCGGGGGAAAAAAACGATATTTCATGTGAAATATCGGAATTATTTCACGAATAAATCTCAATAATTCACACTTATCTATATAATAATTATAGATTATTATATGGCATTTTTCATATTACATGTCATATCAACCCGAGACCTCCATGTTAGCCCAAGGGCCGAAGGCCCGAGTGCTAATATAGGTCGAGGGTTGATATGGCATATAATATGAAAAATGCCATATCATACATGTAACCTATTTATCATATACAGACTGGACAAAAGTATTCATACAATTCCAATATTCCCTATATATTTCATATTTAAAAAAAATTACTCTGAAGTCAATTCATGTCCGATTTTGATAATTTTATTTATCAATAAAAACATAATTTTATGTATTTTTACTCTATAATTTCAAAATAATTTTCTATGATAAACATTTTGGGAATACACAAGTTAAACACAACTGAATTCATTTTTTTTTTCGAAACAAAATGCAATGATAGTTTTTGTTGACAGATTATTTAACTCTGTGTAAAGTGTGTTTAAATCAAGGCCATTTGAAAATCATGCATCAAAAAGTTATTTCAAAATTAATAGTTTATCATTAATTTCATATTATACTCAGTTTTCCTACTTGTGTTTTCATTTGATTTACGAAGCCAGCAGTGTCATCATTCATTGCATAACGAACAATTTTCATGTTTTCTCCGTTATCCATTTTGACAGTAGCAGACGCGACGGAAGTAAGCAACGAAACAAAAACAACGAAAACTAATCTGACAAAAAAAGTTAATTCCTCGGAAAAAAAAAAAAAGAAGACTTTATAACATTTACAAGTGAAAACCTAAATACTCCATCTCATTCAAAATTTCCGGTCGCCATTAAGCATATCTTGAGTCAGTATATGATAAACTATATTATCATATACTTACTCAAGTTATGTTTAACTTTGCATATGTCATAAATTCGAAATGCAACAATTCATATATCCAGGGGTGTATTAACCTGATCCGTATTACATGGGGGTGTAATAATGTGTGCCGTTATACATGGGGGTGAGATATGGATTTTTTTAAATGGCGACCAGAAATTTTGAATGAGATGAAGTATTAAGGTTTTCACTTGTAATTAATAATAAAGTCTTTTTTTTTTGATTTTTTTTCCGAGGAACTCACGTTTTTTTTTGTCCGATTAGTTTTCGTTATTAATGTTTCGTTGTTTACTCCGTCGCGTCTGCTCCTGTCAAAATGGGTTACGGAGAAAACAGGGAAAATGCTCGTAATGCAACGAATGACACTGCTGGTTTAATAAATCAAATGAAAACACAAGTAGGAAAAATGAGTATAATCTGAAATTAATCATAAACTAGTAATTTTGAAATAACTTTTTGAGGCATGTTTTTCAAATGGTCATCATTTAAACACACACTGAAATAATCTGTCAGCAAAAACTATCAAAAAAAATGAATTCAGTTGTTTTTAACGTGTGTATTCTCAAAATGTTTATTATAGAAAATTATTTAAAAATTATTGAGTAAAACTACATAAAATTATGTTTTTATTGATATATAAATTATCATAATCGGACATGAATTGACTTCAGAGTAATTTTTTTTTAAATATGAAATATATAGGGAATATTGGAATCCTACGAATACTTTTGTCCACAGTCTGTATATGATAAATAGGTTATGATATGGCATTTTTCATATTACATGCCATATCAGCCCTCGACCCATATTATCCCTCGGGCCTTCGGCCCTTTGGCTAATACCGTCCTAAATATAGCTGAACAATTGCTCGCTGGACGTTAAACACAAATCAATCAATCAATCAATCAATCAAACCTTTGGCTAATATGGAGGTCTCGGGTTGATATGACATGTAATATGAAAAATGCCATATAATAATAACCTATAAATATTAAACAACCGTGATCATCATCATGTGTTTATAATAAGTCATTTTCAAATCATATTTAAAAAGAAGGAAGTGCCCTGTAGTATATTAGGTTCTGAATATATATATCTACCTGTATATTATTCTAAAAATAAAGATATACGTACGTATGTAATAATCAGGAATTAATGACTATTAAATCGTAACCTGTATATATTAATGGAGAAGGACAATAATATGCTGCTGGATATCTTAATGGTTCTTCTGACAATATCATATTGTACCGGTATGTATTAATAGAGATGGACAATAATATGCTGCTGGATATCTTAGTGTTTCTTCTGACAATATCATATTGTACAGGTATGTATTAAAGGAGCACAATAATATGCTATTGGATATCTTAGTGTTTCTTCAGACAATATCATATTGTACCGGCATGTATTAATAGAGAAGGACAATAATATGCTGCTGGATATCTTAGTGTTTCTTCTGACCATATCATAGTGTACAGGCGTATATTAATGGAGACGGAGAATAATATTCTGCTGGTTATCTTAGTGTTTCTTCTGACAATATCATATTGCGATTGATTGATGTTTGGAGTATAACGCCGCTTTCAGCAATATTTCAGCTATATCATGGCGAACGTTTTAGCTGTGGAAGAAGCCGGAGTACCAGGAGAAAACTACCGACCATGAACAAATAACTGGTAAACTTTATCACTTGCGACTGCGAGTCGAGTGCACCTTTTTTGTAATTTTATCAATATCATATTATACATGTATGTATTAATGGAGAATGACAATAATATGCTGCTGGATATCTTACTGTTTCTTCTGACAATATCATATTGTACCGGTATGTATTAATGGACAAGGACAATAATGTGCTGCTGGATATCTTAGTCTTTCTTCTGACAATATCATATTGTACATGTATATATTAATGGAGAAGGACAATAACAGATGCTGGATATCTTAGTGTTTCTTCTGACAATATCATATTGTGCAGGTATATATTAATGGAGGATGATAATAACCTGATGGATATCTGAGTGTTTCTTCTGACAATATCATATTGTACAGGTATGTATTAATGGAGAATGACAATAATATGCTGCTAGATATCTTAGTGTTTTTTTTCTGACAATATCATATTGTACATGTATGTATTAATGGTGAATGACAATAATATGATGCTGGATATCTTAGTGTTTCATCTGACAATATCATATTGTGCAGGTATATATTAATGGAGGATGATAATAACCTGCTGGATATCTGAGTGTTTATTCTGACAATATCATATTGTACATGTATGTATTAATGGTGAATGACAATAATATGATGCTGGATATCTTAGTGTTTCATCTGACAATATCATATTGTGAAGGTATATATTAATGGAGGATGATAATAACCTGCTGGATATCTGAGTGTTTCTTCTGACAATATCATATTGTACATGTATGTATTAATGGTGAATGACAATAATATGATGCTGGTTATCTTAGTGTTTCATCTGACAATATCATATTGTAGAGGTATATAATATTTTGTGTATTACATCGGTATATTATGCTCCTATTTGCTTTTGTATCATGCTCATATAGTATTTATTTATGTATTATGGTGTCGGATGATGAAAAAGCAGCTTTATAAACACGACCGGATCAACCATTGGAGCAGAGTTGTTGATTTTCTGGAGCAGCTGCGCACACGCCTGTTTTTTGTTTGTTTGTTTGTTTTTTTGTTTTTGTTTTTTTGTTTTTGTTGTTTTTATTTTGCTTTTGTTTTTGTTTGCTTATTTGTAGAATTATTGTTGCTCAATCTTTTTTAATCTATGTAGGGTTTTATCCTTTATCATTTGTGCATTGTTTTGCCTATCCTTCGATTGACGGCTACATGTTACCCCTTTTTGTATCTTCAAACTTTTCCTATGCTTATGATGTCGTTGTATAGTGATATAATATTCAGTTATTTAATGGTTGCGGGTGCAATAAACTGGAATATTTGCCCTGAGGTCATTCCCAGGACCAAAGGGCAAATGTTCCCGTCTATTGCACCTGAAACCATTAAATAACAGATTTATTACCTAATACCTTAGCAATACAGTGTTTTTCTTTATGTCAACAAAACATTATCAAGTCCTAATTATTTATATTTATACTGCATACATCTCCCTGGCATTCAATAAATATAGCATCCTGACACTTTTCCACACAATCAATGATCCATTGATTCAAATGACAATCGGCAAAACTGAAAGCCAACCAGAAATCGTGTTCAAAGGTCAACTCGGGACGGTGCTATAGACGCCACGTGCAGAATATTGCACAGTACAATAGTTCATCGGGAGTGCAATGGATCGACAGGACCATTTTAGCAGCAAAAAATATACAATAAAAATTAATTCGAAATACGAATTAATTTCCATTATTGAAGGGGAGTCCCCCCTTCAGGAATTTGGTTGACATATGATATGTCAATCAGAGTAACTTCCCTTTGTACGAGTATATAAACGGTTGGGCGTTTGAAATTCTTTCTTTTTCGGTGCAGCAACATCATCAAAGCAACAAATTGTTTGAAAATTGATTTGGATAGTGGACTTTGGAAAATTCTGCAATATATACTGTCGGATAATTTAACAGGATTTGTTTATTAATGTTTTAAGAATTTAATTTCACAGAATGTTGAATTTCATCACCTTTTTAATTTATTGCTGTATTTTACATAATTTGGAAGTGTCATCAGCACGTGCTACGCCAGACAAAGAATACGTGGCGATCCTTTGAATAGCGGAAGTTTAATTGAAGTTTAATATTGCTTATTTTATTTCAAACGGGTGTGACTGTCTAAAAAATTCTCATTTGATTGTGAGTTTTTCCAATGAAAAATAGAACTGATAACATATTAAAACAAGATTACGTCATGAATATCTTCAAATTGGCATTTCCGTTAGGCCTACATAACAAACTTATCAACAAGGAATATTTCCGTTACATCGCAAATTTATCAAAACAGGAATTCCCGTTACAATATTTTTGTTTTAACTGTTTCTGCAATCTATAGTGATTTATTATATATAGCTCTAAACACGGAACAGTGGTACTTAATTTGTATATTTCTAGGTCGGATTTGTCAAGACTTAATTTATTTGTTTATGTTTTGTAGATTGATCGATATTTGGGTTGTTGACCTGTTAGGCTGTTGACAGCATGCCGCCTAGAAAACGAAATATTAACCCCCCAAGGAGGAATGCCAGACAACTCGCCCCACTGTCAACTCGCCCCACTCCAACTCGCCCCACCTTTTTGCCAACTCGCCCCACCTCTCGTACCAACTCGCCCCACATCTCGTACCAACTCGCCCCACTTTTATTTGGTCAACTCTTTTTACCTTTCAATGTTCATTTGTAAGTTTTGAATGTTTACACACTATAAGTAAATATCTATTTGCCAACTCGCCCCAATTGTCAACTCTGCTTACACCCGAATATTGTTGAATAAATTATGTATATTTTATGCTGAACGATGTTTTGTTTGTGTAACTTTGATATTCATCACAGTGTATAACCGGACAGTTTTAAAAAACGGAAGTTGCTGTACTGTCCGACCAGGTAAGGTTAGTTGCTTGCAGAAATTTCGACATTTTTGGATGATTATCCGTGATTTATTCTTTCAATTGAAGCAACAAAAATAGAAAAATATTGCAAAGGTATGTCATTTATATTTCTGATCAAATAACAGTGCCCTATTTGAACACTGAAACTGGAAATCGTCGTTTTAAAAACATCGGTGGATGCATATGGTATGTTTTCGCTCGAAGAAAGGGGGTAAAAATCTAATTTTCTCCACTGATTCTTAAATTATGTCAAATATGTTCTCACTATCTGATGAAATAGACATCGACGTTTTCAATGGAAGGAAATTATGACCGTAAACGCACTCATTTTCCTTACGACGGGTGCATTTAACATCGTTCTTCATTGTACGTCATTGTACGCCTAATTGCTACTGTACGTTATCATTAATTACTGAATTTTAAAACTCATCTGTCCGCCTAATTGTTTTTTTGTTAAAGTAGAACGTTTTTACAGTCTAATCCTTTACAAATTTAGCTTTACAGAAAATTAAGATAGTTTATGTGTTGCCTGCATTGGAGGACTTGTAAGGAACTACATTTACCAGATATTCAGTAATCTTAGATGATATGTGATTCAAATACATTTGTATCTTATTCACAGTTTTTGGAGCAAATTAAATGAGTTTTCTCCCGTTTACAGAGTTATCTTCCTCTATCATTGACTGCAATGATTGTCTAAATACAACTACGTAATTGATACGAATATCGTGTTTCATACAGTAGGAATTAATTCTCGCCTGTACCGGTGCAATATAAGTCATAATAAGACGAGTCCCGAGATCAGATGAACAGCATTGGCGAAGTTGATTTGGATGAAGAACGTTTTTTTCTCTGTCCTCTGTTGATTCAGAATAATAAAACATTTATAGTATGGTAAT
>MJUT01045928.1:38746-51375 GCA_002080005.1 Gigantidas platifrons | reverse complement strand
ACATATCACTACATGTACCAAACTGATCATGTCTTAATTGTATTGATGCACACTATTGGTGTAGTAGAAACTATAATTCATGGAACAATCAGTGAGTCTAAATTACACATGCATTAAAGTTGAATATTCCATGATACACGTAGATTACTGGATCTTGACATTTGGGAAGGAAGAGTAGTACAGACGAATTATATCATAGTTCGACATTGATAAATGTAGGCAGATGGTTTCCTTTCATCAGTGATTTGACACCCAATTGGTATTCCCATTTCTCCCATTATTACGGCGTTTTAACCCCGCTGAACCAGTGGTGGAAAAATCTGTAATCCTCTAGAAGATTACAATGTCTCGTGCCTTTCCCCGCATTTGACTCGTTTGACTCGTTTGACGGCTTTTGAAATAAATTTCGTGTTAAATAATAGGAGAAATAAATTCTCCTTCAGTTACCCATGTGGGTTACGATATTTCTCCACTCTCGAGAGTTAGATTAAAAATTTTAACCACTCGCCTAACGGCTTGTGGTTAAAATTTTGCAATTTAACTCTCTTGAGTGGAGAAATATCGTAACCTAAGGGCAACTGAAGGATAATCTATATGTAATACACTGTGCATATGTGGTAAACGTTTCGTGTGCTTATCGCGCAGTGATGTTAAGGTTGTCCTGTTTTATTTTCAACATAAATTTATGGCAATTGATGACAATGTAATATTTCATGACGCAGACGTCTGTTTTTTTAATAGCATTGTTGTACGACTTGGGTAAATCCATACTCTGTAGTACTGAATATTAAATAATTATATGTTCGTTATGATAGAATAGTAAATACAGAAAAAAAAATGCCATTTATAAATTTATAGAAACAAAGGAAACAATTTCCAAGCATCTTGATTTTGCAAGAGGCGGGGGCTTATGACACTTTTCCGGAAGTCGCGAACATTTCGCTCTTGCATTTGACAACACCTGAACAAAAGGATTCCAGGACATTGGTCCGAAGGTTCATTAGTCCGAAGGGTCATTGGTCCGAAGGTTCATTAGTCCGAAGGGTCATTGGTCCGAAGGATCATTGGTCCGAAAGGTCGATAGTCAGAGATGCGCAGCCGCAGGTGATAAGTCCAGTTGCTTGACCATGGTCAGTGGTTCTATCCGGGTACTCCGGCTTCTTCCACCACTAAACCTGGTCGCCATGATATAGCTGAATTATAGCTGAACGTGGCGTTAAACACCAAAAATCATCAATCAATCGATAGTCCGAAAGGTCAATGGTCTGAAGTGTTCGTGGCTCAAAAATATTTACAAAATCAGACAAAAGGGCACATGTAAATTCGGTTTAGATACGTTCCAAATATTATGAGTAAAAGTCTTCAAATGTTTCAAGAGCTATGTGTGGATTTTCCCGAAAATGTTCAACATCCAGCTTCCTTAGATCTCTTGGTCATCTCCGATTGAATCTTAAAGGCATGTTAAAAAATAAGAAAAACAGAATGAGCAACCAAGAACCAACATCCAATGACATATATAAATCCCTGGAAACAAGAAGTGAACATCAACATTCAAAAAATACAATCATATAACTCATGCGAACAACATGAACTCCCGATGGAAAGGGAATGAAACAGGGGCTCCGGAATTTGTAGGCAGTTTCAAAGAATATAGCAAATTCTTATTTGTTTAAATATATTTCCATGTTGTATTTGTATTTTGAATTCAATCCCACACGTAAATGACAATTCTAAACAAGCTATAGTTGTAGTACTGTATATCTAGTACAACTGCATGATGTACGGTACAGTTCGAGTCGGACAATGGCCGACGAGAACACAGTACCTTACATCAGGGTGTTGCACTGGATATACAGTACTACAACGGGCTTGTATTCTGATTGGTCAGTTTGCAGCTGTCAAAATCTTTGATGGACATGTCAAAATTTCGCGGTGTTAAAGTCACGTAATCAAAACCCGTGCAGCCAAACATTAATCGCGGGAAATCAGTGTAGTCTGGGCGTCCAAAATGAGCGGTTGGAATATACCCGACTTTTTGTTTGCGGCAGACGAAATAGACGATTTAACATTATCACAGGCATGCGAAACAATAGAAAATGAGAATTACGCGGTGTAAAACGTATAAAGGAGGAATGGCCCAAAGAGAGCTGAATAAGACATTTCACCATTATTGTCAACCTGGCAAGTTGATGTATTACATGTATATATTTAACTTCCAGAGAGTGGGGGGATACTCACAAACAATTTCTTGTACCATTAGGGTCAAAATTTTCGGATTTACTGTTTCTTGGGTGTACAAAATGTTGTTGTTTGGGGGTGGGGGTGGCGGGGTAGCTCGAAATATTGGTACTTTTATGAGGTAACTTTGATAAAAATGCATATTTTGACATATTTTTTGCTTATTTAAAACCAAAATTTGGCACCAGAAGTTGTATGCGGAGTCATTTTTCGGGGTTCATTTGTTCATTTTTTCAACAGGCATTTTTTTTGGGTGCGTTTGAAAAAATGTTTATTTTTGGGGTGTGAAATTTATTTTCTATGACGAGTCTAGGTACAGAAATGTTGGTGAGTATTCCCCTAGGATTTAACTGTCGTATAAAAAGAAAGTCCGGTAAATGCACAATGTGAGGAAAATGTTGACACGTTTAACTTTTGTCAGCCCGAGCTGAAATAACAATACTGAAAAAAATGTAATAACAATATACCGAACTCCAGGGCATAGTTAGAAAATGATATCCATTAAAAATGATGAATAGAAGAAAAAACGGACATTCATGAAATTTTATTTGTTGATCGCGAAATATTTCAGTTGTATTCCGGTGTTTAACTTGAGGTGGGGGGTGTAAATTTCATGTTTTATGTGTGTGTGTGTTTTTGTTTTTGTTTTTTGTTTGTTTGTATCTTTCAGTAAGCAAATACTGTAAATTCAGAAATTAATGCGATATCTTTATTAAAGCGAATATTTTTTCTCTTGGATTTTGTTCTTCTTTTGTTAGTGGGCTTTCTGATGGTTTGGTGTCTGTTTAGTGTTACTTCGAGACATTTAAATGTGCACAATTTTCACTGTATACTTTTTTGTTGGTATCTTGTTATTTTAGAAATAATTAGGAAGTTGTTGTACATTTTGACCGTGCTACAACATCTCAGTCTGAAAATTGTAGTACAATTAAGCCCGCCTCTGTGTGGGTATCAGGAGTTATTGTACACCTAACATCAAAGGGAATTCACACACATCATAATACAACAAGCAATTATTTGCAACAAGGAGGAAAGTTGTAGGTTAAAATGAGTGCATGACTGCCGCAATTAAGACATATATGATTCCCGAGTCTAGTCACTATATAAATAAAAAAAAATGCAGAATTTTAGTTGACAATGCCCATTGACAGATAGTGATGATTTTCTGACTACTAAAGTATAAGTTACGACCGTCTATTATGAAAGGCGGGATGATTAAACTAGATATATAATGCACCATCGTATATAATTTGTAAAAGACAAATTCCCTTCTCAAAGAAACGTCTATCAATACGCAGGGTGAACCGAGAGGTCAGAAGTATTTTTTACGACATTGCAAGGCATATAAAATGAAAGGCAAGTTGTCAATTATGATTAGTTCATTATTAACCTGTTTATTTTACCTCAGAATCTACATATATATATATAATATATTTACATATATAAATTAATATAGAAAAGATAAAAAAAGACAAGCCACGAAATTGCGTGTTATTGTGCGTAAAGTCTTTAAAAGCTTGTATTCTTCATGTAATTAAACAAAAAACTGTCGAAAAGGATGTATTATTACACGAGAAAACGTGGCAACCATTTCTATCAATGTTTTATGCAATTCTATATTATATTGATACATAAATTTGTAATCTCTAGGTCGTTCAAAATTCGGTTTTGCTCGGACCTTTCGGACTATCGACCCTTCGGACTATTGACCCTTCGGACTATTGACCCTTCGGACCATTGACCCTTCGGACTAATGAACTGACACCGTACAAAAGCATGCATGACAAAATTACGCTAAGACTCAAGTACACAGAAGTTTTACATTATTAATTTGGTGAGTATTTTTTAATAGAAATTTACCTTCTATTTTATACCAAGATCTTACATGCATAAATGCACCAACGTTACATTTTAAATGAATGAACCCCTACGCCATAATCACGGTCATTCTGCTTCTGCTTCTGCCTCATAATGGCCACCATCAACTTGTTGATTGCTATGCCATGTCGAAAGCGTGCGCAGTTCCAAATTTATAAAATACTACCAGCTGGCAGTAGTACAAACATGTATATATACAGTTAAAAACTATTTACATTTGTTTGCATCTAGTCTTTCAGTTTCATGGCAGCCACTTTCGCCTTAAAAGTGGTAAGTGATCCGGCGGATACAATGTCTGGTTGAAGCGAGCTCCAATTCATGATGGTGTGTGGGAAGAATGAGAACTTTCTGTAGTCACTGTTGGAATTTGGTATTTGTAACGAGAGGTTGTGCATGTTCCTGGTAAATCGACTTGGTGGTATTAGTCTGTTATCCGTTCTAATTTCTACTTCTTTGTCTTGTATTTTGTAGAGAATGTTGAGTCTTGCTTCCTTCCTTCTACGTTGTAGGGTTTTCCATTTTAGTGTGTCTAACATGGTGTCTACACTGGATCTATTCCCATGTTTGTTACTAACGTATCTGGACCACCTCAAGGGTATGTATGTCCTTCTGCGTATACGGATCCCATACTGTCGATGCGTATACAACTATAGGTCTTACAAGTGAGTTGTACGCATTTTTTTTTTTCGTTGTTGATCCGATGTTTAGGTTTCTACGCAGGAATCCAAAGTGTTTTGTTGGCTTTGCCGCATATGCTGTTGATGTGGTTTGTCCAGCGGAGGTCTGATGTAATGAGTCAGCCAAGGTAATTTGCATTATTCACAGAGTCTGGCCATGTAGTTTATTTTCGAACTTGAGCTTTTTAATTGATGGCCAGTGTGTTACACTTATCTGGATGACATTCCATTTTCCATTTTTTCTCCGATATTCCGAGTTTGTTGAGGTCCGATTGTAGATCTACTTGGTCGGCCTCTGACATTACTACCAGGTAGGCTACAGTTTCGTCAGCAAATAATCTTACAGTTGATCTGAGACCGCACAGCATGTCATTTATGTAACCAAGGAACAATGATGGTCATAGTACAGAGCCCGGATGTACTCCGGAGTCTACTTCGATATAACTGTATGTTTCTCCGTCAACAACTACAGCTTGGGATCTATCAGACAGGACGTTTTTTTTCCATGTATTGTTTATTCCATGGATTCCATAGTGATCAAGCTTATGAACAAGGAGACTATGACTGACTTTATCAAATGCTTTTGAGAAGTACATAATGAGTACATCGGTTTGTTTATCTGCTGACATTTTGGTGGTGACTTCATCAATGAATTCGATAAGTTGAGTTTCACAAGATCTTTTGCTCCTGAAGCTACGTTGTAATGGATACAGGATGTTATTCTACGTCATGTATCAATGGATGTGTTACGCATTTGTTTTCAGTGCGAAACAGATCGACAGTAAGAAAAATATTCTTCAATGGTGCAAATTTAGAATCTGGGAGCAAGTCCCTGTGACCCTGTTGCGAACACGTGGTAGTAATACATTGCATCATCATCAGTATATTATACACCACTCATACATGTACATTTTTATTTATTTAATTAATTATTAACGAAAACCACGATTTGCCACCAACATTAAGATAAAGAAAAACTTCAATTCAAGTCGATAAGACATGCACATTTAAATATGTTTGCCTTCCACTGATGTGTGTGTAAAATGGGGAAAAGGTGGGGGGTGAAATATAAGCTAGTTGTAGCTAGGGGCAGTACTGCTCCACAGCGGTCAGGTTGCAGGTTCCGATGTGGAGTCCTGGTATGGATATACTGTATTACTTCTTACTCTTCACTATGTTCATGGATTGAATATCAGGAGATTGTTATTTGTATATACTAGATTACCATAGAAAGGTGAAACAATGTATGAGACATCGTGGTCGTAATCGTATGGTAGTTGAATTAACAACTACCTGTACAATCAGTCCATTTCAGTTCTAAAGTTGCGAGTTGGAATCCCGAAGATAGCGAGGTGTACTCGATACAGCATTATGTGATTGAGTTTGTCAGTGATTTGTGACAGGTCTGTCGTTTTCTCCAGGTACTCCAGTGTCCTCTACAAATACAACTGACCGCCACATATTTAACTGAAATATTGTTGAAAGTGGCATTAAACATCATAACACTAACCTTAACCCTACAAAAATGTATTTATATATATACACCTACTGTAATTATCATACAAAAATGGTAATGACTGCAGGATAAATACTATTTCTTGATTTTAACAAAGTTCTGTCTTTAAGTAAATTATGACATTCAGCATTGAACGTGTAACTTAATTGTTCATTAGTTACGAAGAATATTGATGTTTTTACCCCCTCCCACATTTTTGGCATAAATTTAGCTTAATTACAATTTCAGTTCATGGGACTTTGTTATATTTTATATCTTTAAATTCTGATAAAAGTCTACACAAATGATTTGCTGGACCCTCAGGAGATGCTTGTTGGTTTCTCTGTGTTATTAAATTCATCTGATTATTGCATCAATTTAAAATTGTTAAACTATCTTTCAATGAATAAAACACAGATCAAGTTTGTTCTTGCAGTTTCCTTTCAAAAGACAACATTTTATTACCTATCTCTGGTGAGTGACAACAGGCTCCCTGGAGTCTATTTTTTTCACTCTATAAAGGGGTTGTATTAAAAGCATGCTGATTTCTTCAATTAAATTACAATTACAATTACATCAATTTTGAAATGTAATTGATTACAGTTCAATTACATTGCCAATGTAATTAATTACAGTTCAATTACATTACCAATGTAATTAATTACATTTCAATTACTTTTAATACATACACATGATAAAGGGCAACATGCAAACAAGCTAATATGCACATTTTATTGTTTAGCATTGGAACATATGTGCAAACATTGTTATGGGTTTGAAATGTTATATATCATTGTTACATTTGATCATCATTAGCATTTCAAAAGTGTTGTCCCCAAGATAACACCTTTCTTCCCAGCAATGGAAAAAAGTCGCCCAACAGGAACCGAAGAAGCAGGCGTGTTCAGATACAACACTGCCAGTTGGGCAAGAGAGGGAAGTCTCTCCTCAAAATTGTCAAGAATATTTGTCTCCATTCCTGTATGCTATGATTTTACTGACAACATTCTTGTATAGTAAAATTTTAAATTGCATTCACCTGAACAGATTTTAACATACCAACATGGAGTTTGTTAAATACTTTATATTGCCTTTGGTATAATTATCAAGGGACAGTCTTTTGTCCCTGTCAAATTAATAGTGAATTGGCGAAAGGATATGTCCTGAGGCTAGGATTATCATTAACTGTTATGCAAACAGTGTTACAAATTAAATGTTAATTATTGGTATTGATTTTTTGACATTGTTTAACATTTGAAAAAATACAAATAAACTTGCTGTCTTTCTAAACACAAGTTTTGAAATACGGAAGAACCATACATTGCAAATTTAATCTTACTTAAAGATAAAATATTATGTCGTTATATGAACACCATGTGATATCTGCATCATATTATATTTGTATAATATATGTTTATGTATATCATAATATTAGCTCTAAAGTGACTGGTCCCCTCCCCCCATCTATGCTTGCTTTTATTAATTTTTTTTTATATATGTCGTATACGTTACTAATCATCAAAATCAATGTAAGTGTAAAATATAAATGTCTGTAATTCTGTGCTCTTACGAGCTTCTTGATTGATTTAATAAACTATGTTATGTTATGTTATGTTATGTTATGTCATATCATTTAAAATTAATGAAAGTAAATGAAGTTCATTATTATGACTTATCTAGGAATGATAGTTCACAATTAAACATGATAAAGTTGATGCATATGTTCAATTACAGTATAAGACAAATTCAAAGTACTAAGTGCATCACGAACAAAAAAAAAACTAAACCACAGAGATATTTTAAATTCCTCAAGCGTATATTCCAATGTAATTGAAAGTAATTGAAAAGTAATTCATAATTATACAGATAAAGAGGAATGTAATTCATTACTTTCAATTGCATGTAATTGACAATATGCTCAATTACACATTACATTCAATTACTTTCAAATTTGTAATTAATTACAGCTAGTTACAATTACATTTGTAATTACCCCAGGCATAAACCTCTCTAATTTTTTTTGTATTTGATAAGTTTTTGCATAAACTCAGACTCCAGGGTGTATAGAAAAGGTTGGATAGGAGAGGGGCATAGCTATGATTTATTGAAAAATCTGCCATTCGAACTCGACAAATAATGTACTTTAAAGAGGAAATGAAAGTGTAAAAGGTTAAACAGTCAAATATTTGGCAAGATGAAATTTTCGAGAATTAAAATTATCCTCTTCCTTCAGTATCCACTTTTGATTGATTGATTGATTGAGTGAGTGATTGCTGTTTAATGCTAATTCAGCATTTTTTCAGCTATATTATGGCGAGAACAAGTTAATCACCCCCTCGCTAACGAAGTTGCGAAGGGATATAGTAACGCTACCGTCCGTCCTTCCGTAAAATCCTTGTGAACATTCTAGAATCAACATCCTTCAGTGGATTTTGACCAAACTTTGTACATACTTAGTCCTTAAGAGAATCTGGAACGCTATTGATTTTCAAGATCATAGGTCACAGGTCAAGGTCACCAGAGAAAATTATTTTTTTCTGTCCGTCTGTCCGTCTGTCTGGACTAATTTGCAAATCTTTTATCTGATTTCCACCAAACTTTGTGCAGTTTAAGATCATGACGTGTGAACTTTGCAGTATAAAGGATTTTATTGTCCATTGAGTTTTACACCTGTTATGCCTCTTTGAACTGAGACATTTTGAGACAAATCAGTATGCACTTTGTCATCGCAAATTCTCCTACATGATTAATCGGAAGTTCATGAAACTTTGTACATTGCAAGATCCTAATATGAAGATATGCACATTAGTAGGATATTTGATTTTCAAGGTCAAAGATCAATGTCATCGGGTCAAATTGTTTTATCGCGTAACAACCTTGTGAACACTGTAGAATCAACATCATTCAATAGATTTTAACCAATCTAGGCACATACTTAGTCCTTAAGAGAATCTGGAACCCTATTGATTTTCAAGGTCATAGGTCAAAGGTCAAGGTCACCGGGTCAAATTTTTAGGTGAGCGGATACGCCACGCTTTGCGTTGCCCTTGCCATTAATGAGATGATGACGAGGTCCGCCTTATTCTAGACCAAAACGCTGAGTTGGATTTTTAAAGTGCTAGCTCACTGAAACAACAGTCCGCAGGTAGAAATGTCACTCCAATCGGACACTTTCTTCTGATTCCGAGCCAAGCAATCTTTGCTCTTTCTCCATAATGCTGCGTGCCTAGCGGAGAAGCAACAACTACCAATTTGATAGTCCTTCGTTTGACCCGACCGGGGATCGAACCCACGATCTACATTGTAGCGCACTCGAAGCGAGAACGCTAACCATTACGCCACCTATGCGGTACTTTTGATTGATGTTACCACGTGAATATACTTTGTCACAGTATGATAGTAGTCATATTTGACTGCATGCAAAATTTTAGTCATAGTTATAGATAGTTCTTTTGTTGAACAAGTAGAAGAATTCCGAATATGCCTGTCTACATATTGATTCTTCTGAAATTTTGGTTTCCAATATAAACTAGATAATTCACGATTTTCTTCATTTATCGGGATATTTATTGATGCCATGAATGATTTGCCAAAATGTCTTCTTGGTCAAAATTTGTATATTTGTAAGGTTTACCATAGTTCTTGGAAATATCAAGTTCTTCATATTGCTCGTTTGGCGTTAAACAACAATCACTCACTTCATTACTTATTTACAAAACCTTATTTCTTGTGGTTTTTGAATATTTGTATGATGTTTATCTATTTGAGATTAAGCATGTTTGTAAGCTCAAATGGCCAAAACGGCCAAGTGAAGTATTATCATTTAGTGTCCGTCGTCTGTTATCCATAACTTTTCATATCAATATTTAATCTTTTTCTTAGAAACTGTAAAACCAACTGCTTTAACTATTTTACGTTATAAAGTTTTTGGTATGTTTTGTAGCGCGTGCATATATAGTACATGTTTATACAAAACGCACATGGATCAACGCTTACCTCACGATGACCAGACCAAAAGGGTCCTGTAAGGTATTATCATCACATTGCGTCCAGCGTGGTCTGTAAATCTTTAACATTAACATTGAAGGGATGAAGCAGAGGTGTGTACTCAGTGTTGTCTTAACGCCTGGGCACGCGGGGGCAGTTTCCCGGGGTCCCACCAGCATATGACCCATGCTTATCTATGTATGTCGTGTACTGTATCATGTATGGTTTTCTAATTTTTAAATACTTATTTGTACTGGAAATACCAATCTAATGCATATATATGTGTAATTTGATTTACAATTACAGTTTTATTCCTATGAATGGTTGTGTAGGTATGGGCACCAGTACACTGCTTTTTCCGGGGGGCCCGTGCTGCTGCTAAAACGGCCCTGCGTCAATTGCTGTTATCATAAAAGCAGTAAAGAAGGTCTACTCATGTACGATAACGTTGTGGTTTAAATATTTCAGCAGATAAACAATTCAAATTAATTTGTGAAGAAGGACGCTTTTAAAGCACATCAATAAAACAATTATTTAAGGAAAATTGTTACTACGCTCTTTATTAAATGAAAATGAAAACGACGATTGTATTACATGACGTTAACTGTGACGTAACTTATCCGGAATATTTACACGTCCGCAATCGATATTACAAAAACCCTACGTCCTTTTTTAAGAGTCATTCTCTGTAAGGATCAAAGAGCCTTATAGTGGGCTTAATGGCCCTATAAATACAGAAAAAATGCTTGTTTTGATGTATAATGAGGGATTCACCTCACTAAAACATAACAACTATGTTGAAGGTAAAACAAACCAATATGGTTGCCATGGTAACCAATATTGCTATTTATCTCCATTTCACAAGGACAAAACAATGTAATTATAGGCATTGACAAAGCAATTTTTCATGAATTCTTTTATTACATATATCATATTTAAATATGATTAATTTAAATCTATATACAAATGTGTATATTTGAAACAAATATCTGATATATTTGGAAAGTAATGATGATTATCTTGACTGATATAATGTGAAATTACCGACAGATTGAATGGTGAAAAAGCTAATTTTTGGTCAATTAAAAGAGTCTTGTACTAGGAAAAATCTATTTTTGTCAATAATATGCAATATATCACTGAAAATAAGTAACATGGAGGTATATTTATTTAAAAAATGACAATGGTTAAATTAATGGGTTTTTTTCTGGGGAAAAAAATGAAAATGTTGAAAATTCGATCTTGGCCACCTTTTTTCTGAAAAAAAAAATTAGAAAAATTAAAGGTTGAATAATGACAAGATTTTAGCAATATGTTTTGAAATCTTAGATAGTAAGTAAAAAAATATTCCTTGTCAAATATCATGTAAAAATGTCTTAGGATTTTCTGGTAAATGGTCTCAGATGCAACATTTATCAAAGGTCATACAATATTTTGCTTTTAGACAAAGGCAATTAGGAAATTGGCAGATCATCAATTGATTTACAAATATATTAATAAACTGGGACACATTATTGCTATAAACGTTTTGATTCTACATGCATGATTGCAAGATCACCTCTGTCCAAAAAAGAAGAGTTGTATGGCAGTTACATGTAGTTGCTATATGTCCATAATACCTTTCAGTTCTAAAAAATATCTAGTAATGTACTTTCATTCATTACTGCATATTTCAAAACAATTTTGAGCTTTGTTTATAATACATGTGTTGAAAACCTTGTGGTAGCCTCTGAATGATTATATATGTCATGATATTCTAAATGAGGATGTACACTAGGATTAGAAATTAGAGCCATTCGGCAAAACCTGTCATTTTATTGGCTTAGAGAAAATTAAGCCTTGTATTAGTTTAACAGATAAGTTTTCAGATTTAAACAAGAGATGGCAAATAACAGTGTCTCTCATTTTGGGTCCGGGTGGCCCAATGAGTTAGGTAGTTGGATTACCTCACAACTCATGGAAGCATATCACCAATACGGCTTTGTAAATTACAAAAAGGGTGCACTCGACTCGCAGCTGCAAGTGATAACGTTTACCAGTTGCTTGCCCGTGGTCGGTGGTTCTCTCCGGGTACTCCGGCTACTTCCACCACTAAATCTGGTCGCCATGAAATAGCTGAACTATTGCTGAAAGTGGCGCTAAGCACCAAAAATCAAATCAAATCATATCAATCTCTCATTTTGAAACAACATCAATTTTAAATGAATAGTCACAGTATGAAAATCAAAATCCTAATCCTAACTATGAACCATGATATAAATCACCTACCAGACTAACATGTATATTTCATTAGCAATATAATATCATCTGTCATGCATAAGTTCTGCGAAACAGATGGATCTACACTTAAAAAC
>MJUT01045913.1:295376-320142 GCA_002080005.1 Gigantidas platifrons | reverse complement strand
AACTTGAAATCCTGGATCCGCCCCTGCCTTTCCTATTGTGATATGTCTTTAGTGGATCGGTGTGAAGTTCTATGATTTTTTGTGTCGCTTCACTTGGCGCTGGCAAAGCTGGACCTTCTACTGTCTGATTGAGGCCCATACTATTTACTTCAG
The DNA here is from genome assembly GCA_002080005.1 of Gigantidas platifrons. Classification (NCBI taxonomy): domain Eukaryota; kingdom Metazoa; phylum Mollusca; class Bivalvia; order Mytilida; family Modiolidae; genus Gigantidas; species Gigantidas platifrons. The sequence continues at coordinate 319,989 of MJUT01045913.1, read as the reverse complement.
TCTCCAACTTTGCCGTAGAACATACTTTTCCCCACTTTTCCTTGATTTGCTCTATCGATCTTTTTTTTTGCTCACCCGCCCTTACATTCACTGTCTGTGATATCTTTCCACACTTTTGCCTTCTCTGCATTTGTTATAGCACTCGTTTGTTTTGACCTAATTATGATTATGTTTTCTCCACAAGCTCACATAAGGGACGGACCATTTAACTTCGGGGGGGGGGGAGGAAAAAAATAATGTGATTCAGGGTTTTTGTCATATAACCTAATGTTAAATTCTGGAGAAAAAAAAACAAATAAAAAGAATAAATATTCTACCTCTCGTGTTGTCTGAAAAAAAATTTCTGAACGAAACAAAACAAAAATATAACCCCCCCCCTTTGCAAGTTAAATGGTCGGTCCCTAAGCAAACCAAGTCAGCCTTGGAGAAATTTTCACTTCTCCGACGTTTTTTTTTGTCGAGCAAACGATTTCTGACATTGTTTTACAAAGAATACAATGGAATTATGGGATACTATCCACTGGTTAAGCTACTTGACCACTGGTTAGTTAACCACCGCACTATCCAATGGTTGAGCAAGGTAAAATTGTCCACCGGATACGGTACCACCGGTTAGCAATTTTATCCATTGGTTAGCCTAACCAATGGATAAAATTAACCAGTGTTTTGAGCAACCCAGTCAGCACTCTAACAATTACACCACCGATGTTGTTGAGACGTTATGAGTTCCGGGTGTTTGGAGAATATCATTCATGTCCACCACTGTTGAACAGACACGTATTCCCAACAGACCGTGGACTATTGTGGCTAACTTGCTTGGGGAGTACCATGTTCCCTGCATACTAAAGGCCTCTTTTGTAGATGTCGAAAATGAGTAGGCGCATTTCAGCTGATCCAAAAGACTATATTGTTTGTCCCTACCCAACTTTCCCTACTTTTTCAGTGGCAGTTAAAAGAGTTGAATGGTTATCTCATCCCTTACTAATTATTATAGTTTTGATTTATTATCGAACTTGCTATTGTTCATAATATAGCTGTAATACTGCCCGCTAGACACTAAGTAATAATTAATGTTATCAACAATGTGTATATTATTCAACAAAGTTAATCGGTTTGTTCCCATTTCGCCTAAGTTGGGTATTTACATATTAAAAAATATTCCCATTTTGCCTTAGTAGACTTTTTATGATCAGATATACCTCACTAAGATTGTGAAAACACTAATTAATTGGGTGTCATTTGTTTGTTTTGCAATTTAGTTGTAATAATGTGTAAGACGAGTTTGAAGATACCAAAGGGGCAATCAGAAACAGTATATCAAAGAACAGACAACACAATGGCCAAAAGAAAAAGGACAAACAACGATCGACAAAACATTAATATAAAATTAAAGATCGAGTAACACGAACCCCACTAAAAACCGGGGGTGAACTCAGGTGCTCCGGAAGGGTAAGCAGTTCCTTCTTCACTAGTGACACCCGTCGTGTTACTCTAGTTACAAATCCGGTGATAAGTCATGAATGAGGAAAGGACCGGGAAGTGTTTACGACAAGTGGAACATATCCGTGGTCATTTGTGACACAGATATTCCATAACGGTCAACCAAGTCATGGTGGCGACCGTAAAATTTTCGAAGTGATGACTTCAACTTTACCAGTAGCTTCTTTGTAAGCAGCAACCCTCTAAATATGGTTTGAGGTAAATAGATAAAGTAAAAAGAAGTAAATGATATCTATAACATTTTTTTTTATTAAATAAGGATATGATAAAGAACTACAATATAGATATATAGATGTTTTTTACAACAAATGAAGCACATTATATTTTTAGCTAGAGGAAGAAAGGAATTGATCTAAGCCACAACACATATTAGTAAGATATATAGATTTTATTTTTCACAAAATGTAATGCATTATAATAGATAAAATATGTAGAGTTATGTTGTTTAAAATAATATTTGAGAAAGAAATTCATAAATACTATAAAAGAATTAAGCTCTATATTATCAATAGTATTACTCATGCCTTGTCTAGGAATTCCAAAACTATGATACATCAGACTTGACAGTTTATATATCATTTTCTTAATGAAGTGAGTTCTTTTTATCTTTATGACCCTTGGTTTTAATTTTTGTTATAATTTTATCAGCATCCAAGCTCTAATATGAACTCATGTCAAAGCTTCATCCTTATTGAACAGTGTATAAGCTAAAATACTGAAAAGTTCAAGCCTATATTTAATTAATGGCTGTGATATAATTTGTCACTTTCAAATATTAACTTTAATTCATAATTAGGGGGGATTGCTCTGTGTTCGGTAATTTTGTTATTACCCTTATTTATACTGTTATCATGAATAAATATTTCATACATTTTTCGGTGATTTAAAAAATATCTAATTCCAAATTGATAAATTTTAAAAGTATTAGTTTATATAACTTACATTTATCATATATTTTTAGGTAAATACAGTAGTTTGGAATATTTGATAAAGCGCCTGATGTCCAATCCGTATCGCGCACCTTTGACGCGCACCCTTTATCATACCCCCTTTATCGTATGCCTACCCTTTATCATTGATACCCCTACCCTTTATCATAGATACCCCTACCCTTTATCGTACCCCTATACTTTATCGTACCCCATTTTTTTTTCAAAATTAAAAAAAATTTCAAGATAAAGGCCCTCTGGATGATATTGGTATCTCGTGATGATATGGCATATGATACGATTTTGTCATGTATTATTTTCTATATAATAACTTGAATATATAATAAAAAAGAATGAGTTTTGAAATCTTACAAGTTCATGATTTAAACATACAAGTTATATCTTATATCAATCTTTATTCTCATAAACCATCGTAATACATTGGTATAGAGATAAAATATATACAATATATACAGAAAATAAATAAAAACAATATATACAATAATAACAATAGTAATTACCCAGGAGGTAGTAAACTAGAATTAATGTTTCTGATCAACTGACAGAGTTTACCCAGGAGGTAGTAAACTATAATTAATGTTTCTGATCAACTGATGAAGTTTACCCAGGAGGTAGTAAACTATAATTAATGTTTCTGATCAACTGACAGAGTTTACCCAGGAGGTAGTAAACTAGAATTAATGTTTCTGATCAACTGACAGAGTTTCATTAATTTTGATTGTGTTTTACTACTTATTATTTCTTTAAATTTCAAAACATTAATTCTAGTTAAGTACCGTTTTTCAATGCATGATTTTATTTTGTCATGGAATTCGCATCGCATTATATAATGAAATTCGTCCCCAATTTGATTTTCTTGACATAGTTGACATTTTCTATTTTCCCTTGCGATATTATTCCATCTTCCAATTCTGTGGGTAATTATGTATTGGTGGTTCTAAATTTGCAAAACGTGAAAATGTCTTTATTTTCTAGAATATTAAAATAGTTTTCAAATTCGCATATTTGTTTATAAAGTTTGTAGTTCAATGCCTTTGGGGAATTTTCTAAATTGCTATTCCATTCTTGTACAAAAATGATCTCGGAGACGTAATTTTACATAAGTGATCACCCACTCAGTATTAAAGTTTATATTCTGAAATGTCCATGCATTTGATAAGCCACAATTATCCAATATATCTTTTACAAATTTTATCCAAGGAGCAGATATATTTCCATTACAAAAGAAACTATGCAAAAGTTTATAAGATATGGACGACAGCTTGGAAGCTTTTCCAGTAGGTAATTTGCACCAATATGACATTACTCTAGTTTTTATATCTATATAAAGTGGAAAGCGACCAAGCTCGCCGTATATCATAACATTTGGCGTACTTTCTTCAAGTGAAGTATTAATTTGCAGGATTTCAAATGATTTTTTTCAATTACATAATTATCACTAAATCCCCAAACTTCACAGCCATATAGTAATATAGGTTTTACAATTTTGTCAAATAAATCTAACAAGCATTCGATTGACAGATTATGTCTTTTTTCCCCTTCTAATAACTTCATACATGGCTTTTTTAGCTTGTTTTGCTTATTTCAACTTTCCATTTTTTGTAAAATAACACCTAAATAATTAAATTCGGTCACAGTTTCAATTTCTTTTTCATTATACAGGAAGTGCACATTTTCCGCAGTTCGACTCGTGGAAAAAATCATAATTTTTGTTTTGTCTATGTTTACTTTAGGATTCCACAATTTACTGTATTCATAAAAATTATTTAGTAAAGTTTGTAACCCATCAGAAGTCTCTGACATTAGAACAGTGTCGTCTGCGTATAAAAGGGCGAATTTGTTTTTAATATATTTCCAATTGTGCTTCTAGTTCGCTAGATATATTTCTAAACCTGTAATATTCTTGTCTTCCATAAACTGTTCAAGGTCATTTAAAAATACTGCAAATAAGAAAGGGGACAAGTTTTCATTTGTCTAACGCCCACTTCACTTGGAAAGAAATCTGATTTGTTATCATTATAAACAATACATGATTTAATACTATTATACATATTTGCTATAAAATTATACATTTTGCCATTTATTTTATTTAATAACAACTTATACCACAATGCTACCCTCCAAACCTTGTCGAATGCTTTTGTCAATCAGTAATTATTTCTTATCAACATTGTAATCTGAATATGGAAATTTTCCGCATGGACAATCGGGGAATTATGTAGTTTCATGATCTCATGCAGTCAAGGATGTGATGGTCATCGCGTGATCATGTCAAAGATTCATCTTAATTGGCTGTAGATAAATTTCTTTACCAATTGTGAACAAGCGCGCACTTGCGGCTTGAGTATGTAGGGATACTTGGGCATTTTCGAAATTTTGTTTGATGCTGCCAGACGCCATCTTGTCAGTACAGAAATGTTTGCAATCCTTTAATTACCTACCCACCTGCACCCTTTAATAGTATATCTCTGTGTATTTTGCAATTATATTTTTTTCATTTGTAATGCTACATGTCTATTGTCTGTATTAACATGAGTTTAAGGTGGCGGTTTTTTATTCCCCACCTTTGCATATCATTGTCATTTATTCAGATTGTGTATTATTGCATAATTGTGTGTACAATTCAGTTTTATAATGATTTTATTGTATTCTGAATAAATGATCTTTATCGCAAATTTTGGATCTAATTTCACTGCAAATTAACTCAGACTCCTTGAAGGATTAAGTTTTTGCTGAAGCAAATGAAGCTGCAGCTTGCTATGGTCTGTCAGTCGTACACACAAAAACGCACCAGATTTATTCAGTCATGATTTTAGGCTGTCCTCAATCTTTTTTCAATTTCATGGAAAAAATTTGGGAGACACAAAAAAACATTATCTGATTAAATTAATAATTATTTGTTTAAAAAAAACAAAGTCTGAATTTGATTGTTATTTGCTGATTTAAATAAAATATACAAATTCCCACTTTGCCTTAGCACAATTCCCATTTCGCCTTAGTATTTTTCTACCTTTTTTTACCTATATTTTCAGCTAAGGCGGAATGGGAACAAATCAGTTTATCTCAATGCTTAACATATCCTAATTGCAACTTGTACATGCATTTAATTTTCATTGCAATTGAATTTGTATCTGTTTCGACATCAAAATCGCCGAGGTACGAGTCCATGGGAGAATGGCGATACAAGTTTTTGTGGAACAAATATATTTTTTTCCACAGATTTATTCATTTGCTTTTTATTCATAATACAAATAAAAACGTAGATATCACATTTAGTGCGCATGACGCGTTTCTGGAATAATCTTCATCAGTTACGCTCAACACCAAAACATTTGAAAGTCTTCTGGTGCACTAAAATTAAGTGTAATCATGGAACATACATTAATTTATGATCCCTAATTAACTTTTATTTTACAGCATGCCAATTGATTTTATTAATTGAATTCTATATGTCAATTCTTTATTTTACATTAAGCCTTTTAATTATAAAATTAATAATTTATTCCTATAGATTTACAGCAGCCAATGAAATTTAAGCCGTCAGGTGCCATCTTGGCTGTTTACTAAATTTATACAGAGAAGAAGTGTTGATGTTTCGAAAATGTCCTTAACGACAGGCGATGTGTATGCCCCACCTTCGCTCTTTTTATTAAGTGGATCTAGTGTAGTAGTTTTTATGCTATGAATGTACCAATTCAGTATTTTGCATTGATATCTAGTCACTTTTTATATGTTTTTGGTACTTTTATAGTTGTTTTTCTTTTTTTTTAATTAAAAACGTTTGGCATTTTACAAGAAATACCCTTAACGACAATAATGCTTGTTATTATTTGCAGAACGAACAGATCAACAATTTGCCTCTATTTATGTGGTTTCAGGAGGGTGTTCATTTAAGAGGTATCAACATGATTGAAAACAAGACAAGTTATTTGTTCTAAAATGTCTTTAAAATCACCACATTGTCTGACTTCCCTGATCCTTACTTTACCGGACTCGTCATGTTCAAATCCTAAAGATGATCCTGTAAGCTGTATGTATATAAATCGATGCCCATCTGTCACTATGGCAAAGAAAGGGACTGCTGGAGCAAGCATCTTCAGCGTTGTCTCAGTCGCAATCGCATTGTAGGTTGTCTGTAAAATCATCAGTTGTAAAACAGCCTGCGCAACGGACTTGTCGCTCAAACTCTTCACAGACTTAGCTTCGATGCAGCCGACTATGTGTTCATCTTTTCGGATACAATAATCAAATCTACAGTTAGGCAGATAATTACAATTTATGTTTTTGTCGACTTCGAATTGTAAATTATGGACCAAACACAGGGGAATCAGAAGAGCATCTAACACAAGTCTACTTCCGGTTTCTGTGTTTGCTATTGATTTCAATTGCATTAATAATTCAGAATCTAAATTCCATTCTCTCCCTTTCAATTCAATACCCTTTACTATCTTTAATCGGTGACATATATCTCTTTGCACCATGTCATGGAAATCTTTCGAGAGTGGGACATTACATGTCCGCATTTTAATTTCGGTGACGCAATTGTCAAACATGAAATATTCTGCAATGTTTGAAATATCCCACCTACTGCAGGATTTGTCTATGTCATTTTTCTTTGATGGAGTGAGCGTATCGCGATGTCTGCGACGAACTATATCAACATCGTCTGAAACGTGCACGATATCGTCGACTGACTTTTCGATATCATCTTGATTTTCTTTTACCACAACGGTGCCTCCTTCCTTTAGAAGAAGTTTGTCAGCGAATTTTGTTGCTAGGCACTTGATATTATGTTTAGTCTTAATTTTTAAATTGTTTGTCGGTAAATTTTTAAAAGAACCGGTATCAATACTTGACAAAAATGTTTTCCATTTTTGCTCATTGTTGCAAATGTTTGTGGGATCCATATACCTGAAAAAGACGAATAATACATTGAGCACAGATTAAAGGCGAACAGATTACATTCTGGCTTTCTGCAAATTCTGCTTATTTTCGTTAAGATAACTCTCTAATGTATATATTTACTGATGATACATGATTGTTTTTGTAATTTGAAGCTTGTGTAGTCTGGATTTTATACTTCCGTTTTATTTGTCCCTTTGACCTTTTCATTAATATCGTTAGCTAGCACTATAAAAATCCAACTCAGTGTGTTGGTCAAGTACAAAGCGGACCTCATCATCATCTTATTGAAAATTAACTCGTTCTCGCCATGATATAGCTGAAATATTGCTGAATTGGCGTTAAACAACAATCACTCAATCACTCACTCATTGATATCACATGGTTGTACAAATATGGCGGCAATTTTCCACCATACTATCGTGTAGATTGTCTTAATATGGGTTACTTTATACAAACTTGCGATATTGTAAGAGAAAGAGGCAAATAACAAATTAATGAAATAATCGATGGAAGTTCAATCACACTGAATAGAATTGACGACTGTCAGTTATTTTGTGAAAACATTTTGTTAAATAAATTTAGACTAGAAGTCAATCGTGAACAATAGTAAGCGGGAGGCATATTAACCAATTCGTCTAAAGTCATTTTTCTTTTGACCGATTCATTGCAAAAGATATAACATGTAGGTAAAAATGGTGGTAGGTGTGGGGCCATCGATGGAAGAATAGATGGTCATAGGGACAAAATACTTGACAAAATAATAATCTGCTGTAACTTAACACATACATCAGTCTTTATGCTAATTACTTCTCCCCTTTATTGGTACACTTAAGAATAACGTCTCACCCCTGCTTCAAACTAGCGAGTCTCTCCTAATATTTTGTAAAAATCGAAATCAACCCAATACATTGCCTATATATCAGTACTTGGGTAGTCTTTTGTGTAAAATATTTAGATTTTCCAAATTGTCGTCTAGAGGGTATGGAAAAAACTTTCAACTTTTTTACAATTTCCATGTCAGATGATGTTCGTGTCGTTTACCAGTAACACGGCGGGTGTCACTAGTGGAACAAGAACATATAACCTTCCCGGAGCACCTGAGTTCAACCTTCGATTTTTAGAGTTGCTTTATCTTTAGTATTCTGTATAGTGTGATGTAGAGCATTGTTTGTCCTTTTCCTTTTGGCCATTACGTTGTTTGTCCTTCTTCGATTTACGGATTCTGAGGATCAATTTGGTTTCTTCAAATCGTTTTATTCCAGAATCGCGACGTGTGCTAAAATTGACAACTACATTTGTATTGCTCATTCTTTGTGGCATACTACGTTGTATGCGTGTATACTTATTCACAATAAATACTTTTTAAATTAGATAAACACGGTTTCTGAACAGTATACTAAGCCGACAAGTCGAGTGAAGTTTAATTACTGGTAGCATACACATAGGGGTATTCGTAGTTTAAACAATTGTAGTCTGTTCCGGACTTGTCAATGAATTATTTTGCAATTTGCAAAAAATGTAAACAATGTGTTTGCATCATGTTGTTTGTAGTAACAAATAAATAATATGTAATTTAATAATAATAATTGTAACAGGACCCAAGTTACACTTAAATAAGGGTCAATGGCTACAAAGAAATGGAACAGTGCATAAATCAAACAAGGAAATGATATCAAACATAATACTAAATAGCACATCATATAAATGTAAACGTATGGAGACAAGAGGCTCCTGTCCAAAGCTCTATTTAAAGACAGAGGTAGTCGTGGTCGTGATCACATGGTAGTTGGATTTACAACTACCTATGCAATAAGTGCCTATCACCACTAAAGTTGTGAGTTCGAATTCCGTCCAGGCGAGATGCACTCGATACAACATTATGTGATAAAGTTTGTCAGGGATTTACGACAGGTCGGTGGTTGTTTCCGGTTTCCTCCACCAATAAATCTGACCGCCCCGATATAACTGAAATATTATTGAAAGTGGCGTTTACCACCATAACCCTAAATCTCTATTTAAAGAATTCTTAATAAAGGTGACGAAAGACTTATAATGTGTTGTTATAGTCAATTCATGCACGGTAAAAATGTTTACTGAGGTAATTCAGGAAAACACTACATCAAACTCGGTACCATTACGTTTGTTAGGGGTTTCTATTTTTTTCAATTGAGGGACGTTTTGGTTTTTTTCTTCATTTTTTAAGTATACGTTTGCGTGACTTTTATTCCAGCAAATATACATAATATATATATTGTGTGGTTGTCACCTGCTTAGATATTTGTATAATATACTTTATTTCCTGTGACTTTTTAATGAATTCTTCATCATTCTATACAATATATTAAAAATTGCTGAGTTAGATTGCTGTCACATTATAATATTAAGTATATATGTACCATCTACACACGCTTAGACACATGTCTTATGTTTATCTCTAGATTTTCCTTACGAGACAAGGTAACACTTCGACTATTGAAGCTATATTTTAATATAGCGGATGTGGCCGAGTGGTCTAGGGCGCTGGACATAAAGTTAAGCGATTGGTGCTGCAGTGTATCAATGGTGTGAGTTCAAAACACTGTTTGGTTTAATTTTCAGACGTATATATATATATATATATATATACATTTGTATATATATATGACAACTTCTGTGTCACGTAGATTCAATATATTATTGTGGAATTTTCATTACAGATTTGCATGTAGTTTATGTAATCGAGATAAAAAAAGGCTCTGCCTTACACGAGAGAGAAGATCCAGAAATCAGGAAGAGAAAGTCAGAAGAAATAAAAAGGACGGACTATATATTCAACATTGTTTAATATAGTGGATTTTAAATATAGACAATAATTTTATGTATTTGATGATTTTATTTTAATTATTAGATTTTGTTTGTTTGGTGGTGTTTAACGCCACTTTCAACAATATTTCAGTTATATCGTGTTGTCAGCTTTATTGGTGGAGAAAACCGGAGGACCCGGAGAAAACCAACAACATGAGTAGTATAATGTACCTCACTTTCATGCACTCAATGACCTTTCTGCCTTCTGATTGGCCACTTTCAAACGAAGACCATGCCTCCATTCAAATAAACCCTCACTTTCATACACTCAATGACCTTTCTGCCTTCTGATTGGTCACTTTCAAACAAAGACGGCTTCTTGGACCCCCATTGATATGATTATAACCTCCATTAGATGAGTCATACTGACGTAATCCAATACATAACATGGGGTTGAATAACACCAAACTGATTATAACCCCCATCTGATGAGTCATACTGACGTAGTTACTATTTAAATAAGGATGAATACCCTCATCGTATTACATGGTGTACTCACGCATGAAATAAATGATCCAAAATAAAGGAAACCAGGTTTATAACCCCCATATCGTAATTACAAATAATCAACCCCATTAACCCCCTAATCATGATACAAATAAAGGATACCAGGTGAAAACTTTCCATATCGTAATTACAATTCTAACATGACCTCACTCTTTCCCTTTGATAAAAAAAAACAGAATTATTTCCTCGTATAATCTCATTAGCACATGCGTCGGTGAATGTGACCGACTTTTCCATTTACACCACAAATTGTAACCCGAATAATGCCGATAGAGGGCGCAGTATTACTCGAGTTACATAAATTGCATGCGACATTTTCCGCAAGCGTAAATATAAATTACCGTCTTCCAATCAAAGTATGCTACCGTATTTGTACTCTTAGACATATCAGAATCGAAATAAATCATAGAAGACAGAATGTGTTTTGAGTTTTAACATGGATTGGCGGATATTAGTAAATTTTATCCCTCTCTTCTGGCTCGGGTTAACATACTAATATCCGCCAATCCATGTTAAAACTCCCAACACATTCTGGCTTCCATGATTTATTTCTTAAATAACCAATACCTTTGACCCATCGATATGTGACTATTTAAAGCGTGTCTCACCTGTAATGACTGTTCTTCAAAATTTTAAAATATCAAGATACTTTGCAAACAATAGTGTGTACTTATTTGGCCCCCTTTCTTAAAAAAATTCTTATGGTATGTGAAAATACATTCAATTTCTTTTCTCTTAAACCCAACTTACTCAATAGTAAAACATAACACGTACCTGATGAAGGTTATTCCAGAAACACATAGTGCTCACTAAATTAGATATCTACGTTTTTATTGATTTTGAGTGTACCTGGTGAAGGTTATTCCAGAAACACACAGTACTCACTAAATTAGATATCTACGTTTTTATTGATTTTGAGTGTACCTGGTGAAGGTTATTCCAGAAACACATAGTGCTCACTAAATTAGATATCTACGCTTTTATTACTGTTATTGCTCTTCTGGCAAAACAAACTTCTCTTAATAGGTAAATCCCAACGCCACCCTGGTGATTACGTACACGCTGATTTAAAGTTTGTAAAATAAAGTGTTTGTGATAAACACGTCCGACATACTGCCCACGTGACGTTAAACAACAAACAGTCAGTTCCAAGTAGAAATGAACATACTTTCTGTTGATATTAAGATGTAATTTCGTGGCAAGGTTAATTAAATGTATTTAAATTGGAAATTTACAGTTCCTATATAATGTTATTATTATTATTAAAACTACGGTCAAGTTCCCTTTGACAATGTAGTAGTTTTCTCTGAGTTGACCGGTTTCCTCCACCAATAGAACTGGCCGCCACGATATAACTGAAATATTGTTGAATGTGGCGTTAAGCATAATAACCCTAACCCTTAGGCATATGCAACCTCGGCAGATTTTGGCTATCCTGTTTATGCGCATTGGTTTTCTTTTTAAAATATTTGTCTTTCCAATCTTTTGACTATGATCGTACCTGATGAAGGTTATTCTAGAAACACATCGTGTGCACTGAATTATTTATCTACATATTTATTCTAGACGTTTCCATAAATTTATCTGTAAATATTGATTTGTTTGTTTGTTTGGTTCAACCTATGCCAACATTTTGATAAATATGTATAAAAAGGTAAGAAAATATGTTGGCATAGGTTGAATAGGTTAATTGTTATATAGACATGACTAGTCATGTTTAATTAGTGTAACATCGGGGGAGATATATCAATACACTCCAAGTCCACAATTAACTGTGTGCAAACTTTAAATAAAATATACTTTTCTTTAATTTAAACGTAGACGTTTTCTTGTTTTTGTGTGAGCATTGAGTAAATAAACTAAGTTGGAAGTAAATATCTAAAATGATTTTTTTTTTTAAATAGCAAAATTAATCAGTATATCAGCACATATATATATTAATATCAAACTTTATGAATATAAATCAGGACATTATGAGCACATATATTTTAATATCAAACTTTATGAAAATAAATAAGGACATTATAAGCACACATATCAGAGGAGGCGCGACACGTTGGTGTCGTGTGCAAAAATTTGCGTGTTGCACAACCGGAAGTAGGCATCAGTATATCGTTATCTGATGAGAGTGATGTTATCGAATTTTCAGTGTTTTGCTAAGCCGATTACAGCGTTCATGGATGATTGATGGCGAGTTACTCTCTGTAGATTGTTGATGGATATCTATATATGAACGGAATTTACATAAGAATGTTTGGGTTGAATGTTAAATGTGATCATCTGCAATTTTCGAGAGGGACATTTTGTCGCCATCTTTTTTTCATCCATAGCGTCCTCAACCGATCAACATTAAAAATGAAAATTTGTAAATTCTGGTGGAGACTTTTCCTATATTTTTTACTATGACATAGATCAATCATAGTACTTTCTATATTTTCTTAAGTCTCCATTCATTATGCCACAATTGACCTTGAAAAATGCCCCAATTTTTCGTGATTTGTGTTGTATCAAACATATCCTGTGACAATTTGAATTCAAAGAATAGCCTTTTTAATAGTGATTATGCGATTTCACAGTAAAACATATGGAGGATCACTTGACCTTTAGCGCAATACTTGTATATAAATATTTAATAACAAATTATGCGATAAAATATTTGAAGTATAAATGTCACAATACACATTTAACATGTATGTGGGAAAATAAAAGTGACTTTTTAATATTATTGTTAACACAGGCAAGGACGTTTATATACGTCCTCGGCACAGGCACTCGAGTCACGGAATTACCGCCCTCTTTCTGAGCGGTGCATCTTTATACCACCGAACACCACCGAACACCTAAATAGTACCACCGAACACATTTTTACTACCACCAAACGCCTTTATTGTATAAAATAGTAAATTTTAATTTAAATTTCAATGCTTGAAGAAAGGAAATAAGTTTAGTACGGAATAATTGATCATTTTAAAGGAACGCGCGTTATGTGCAGTCAACCGAACAATGCCTGGAGTACCACCGAATACATTTAATCTTAAAATGAAGGGATATGTTTAGCTTTCACACATTCTGGACCAATTTTATGACTATCACCGAACACTTTTATTATAATATAACAAAGAACTTGAATGTTACTAATTTTAAATGCACCGCTGAACGTTTTTAACTACCACCAAACACTTTAATATCTGCAATTTAGCTTATTTATTTTTGAAAATTCCTGCAAAAATTCAAACGACAAACACTATAACTACACCGAACACTTTCATTATATATCAATAGATTTTCTACCACCGAACACTTTTATTATATATCAATAGACTTCTACCACCAAACACTTTCATTATATATCAATAGATTTTCTCGTGACCACCGAACACTTTCATTATATATCTACAGCAATTCTTATAATCAATACCGCCGAACTTTTTCTACCACCGAACACCTTTATTATATATCAATAGACTTCTACCACCGAACACTTTTATTATATATCAATAGATTTTCTACCACCGAACACTTTTATTATATATCAATAGACTTCTACCACCGAACACTTTTATAATATATCAATAGAAATTCTTATAATCAATACCTCCGAAGCCTGTAGGCAAGGGCACTATACTTTCCCAGACAATACTATAGGAGAACGGTTTCCGAGGGAGAAGTACATAACAAATTTAGTGCATAACATGTCTAATGGCTAAAACATTGCAGCTATTAGAATAATAATCTCCACTGCTGGTTCTAACATTCGCGTAAATGTCTTGAAAAATGCCATTGAGTACAACAATATCCATTGTGCCTATCTCACCGTCATAATTTTTTTCAAACATGAAGTCCGAGAGAACTTTAACTGCATATTTGGTGGCCGCTTTTGTCTTTACATTTTATTATTGCAATGTGAATTCGTTCGCATCCGTGCTGCCGAATCTGGTAGCCATGTCGACAATGTAAACAATGACGTAATCAACTGTTAATCGTAGCGCCGTGCATATCAAGGGAAGTAACTTTTACTGAAAACTCATCACGTAAATTCGCCGAAAATTTGGTATAGTCCCGCGGGAAGAATGGTCGTCTTAGTATAGTGCCGTTGCGAAGTATAGTCTCCCGTAGTCAAGACATGAACTATACTGTTGAAATATAGTACCTAGCTAACAACCAATGAAAATTTACTATTTCTATATGTTATGTACTAAATATCAATAGACTAACTACCACCGAACACTTTTATTATATATCAATAGACTTCTACCACCGAACACTTTTATATATCAATAGATTTTCTACCACCGAACACTTTTGTTATATATCAATGGACTTCTACCACCGAAAACTTTTATTATATATCAATAGACTTCTACCACCGAACACTTTTATTATATATCAATAGACTTCTACCACCGAACACTTTTATTNAATGAATGTCTGCACTGCTTTCGATAACAATATATTTTGGGCTTGGGTTTTATTAGAATCTCCAAATAGTAAAATTCTAATATTTCTCTGAAAATTATGGTGCAGTCGTAACGTGTCCATCTGTGATAACTACTGTACCACCGAACACTTTTATTATATATCAATAGACTTCTACCACCGAACACTTTTATTTTATATCAATAGACTTCTACCACCGAACACTTTTATTATATATCAATTGAAATTCTCAATCAATACCGCCGAACTTTTTATACCACCGAACACTTTTATATATCAATAGACTTCTACCACCGAGCACTTTTATTATATATCAATTGTAATTCTCAATCAATACCGCCGAACTTTTCATACCACCGAACACTTTTATTATATACTAACGAACTTTTTCTACCACCGAACTCGTTGTTGCAGTCTGATTTAAACATATTTTATTGTCAAATATATACAATAGGATTGAACACAAGTTTTACAACTTATATGAAGTTCTCTCCAGTAACATACAAACATAGGTCTGACAGAGAACATGACGGATAATAAGTGTATAATCATTTATGGCATAGGCATAGCAAAATTAAACATTAACAGATAAGTAAAATGGGGGGGGGTTATGTTCCTTCAGTGAATCGCCTACTGTTCTTAATGAATGTCTGCACTGCTTTCGATAACAATATATTTTGGGCTTGGGTTTTATTAGAATCTCCAAATAGTAAAATTCTAATATTTCTCTGAAAATTATGGTGCAGTCGTAACGTGTCCATCTGTGATAACTACTGTACCACTGAACACTTATATATATGAAATTGAATTATATTTCATTCTTAACGGTACCACCGAACGTTTTCTCAACCAGTGTTTTAAATTAAAATTTTGAATAAATTAAATGTAATAAATATACCGCCGAGCACATTAAAAACTAAAACTTTATTTGACAAAAACAAAAAGAATTTGTATATTTTATCTAGTGTTAATTCACGATTAATTTATATAAACCTAAGTTATTGACTTTCAAAACAACAAATTAAATAGTAATAAATTTGATAAACAAACAAACAAATGAAAAAAACAACAGACATATCCGACTTGATGAATATATATTTTATTTATTGATTTTGTTTTGTTCAGGTTGAGTGATCGGTGTTAATTAGCGGTTCTGTTTGGTTGACTGAGCAAGAATTACAGGACACTTGCTGATTAAACTATCAATAACTCTTTTATTCAGATATTTATATTCCTCAAACTGTTAAATTTCAGTTAAAATATATCTTATTTTTCACTTGAAGGTGTTCTGTGGTAGTTTAAATGTGTTCGGTGGTACTTTTTTGGTGTTCGGTGGTGTTTGGCGATGTTCGGTGGTGTTCGGTGGTAAAAAGACGCACCCCTTTCTGAGTACTTATTTATTTTCAATATAATTTCTTTCTTATTTAATCTCTTTTCCCTGAATTTATTGTGGATAATAAGAGGGCAAATACTTATTGGACAGATTAAACAATTTTTTTTGTCTTTTTAATAATTGATAACTGACCCAATTTAGGCTAAATAAATGAAATGTAACTAAATGTGTTAATTAAATTTCATTAATAACATACATGAATTCTATAAATTTTAATATCTTATCTAATTCTTATCTTAGGTTGTTATTTTCATTGAATGACATCTCAAAATAGATGGCTTCACAGTGAGAGCTCTTCCTATATAATCAGTAATTGTATTGTCCAAGTATTGTTACTTGTATTTTACCCGAGAACTAATTAGTACATATAGTATGTGATTTTTATAAGAATGTTGTGGTATTGTTGCGTAACTAAATGTAATTAAGTTTAATGAACTTTTAAGAATTAGGATAAATTTTGTAGATGTGTATTGCAGAGACGTTTGTTTATTGTGCAAAGAACTAAACTATAATCGTTTTTTCATATAAAGAAAGCCAAATATGTATTCGGACAATTATTTATGATTCCTTAAAAAACAACACAATTTCATTAAAACTCCATATCAGAACAGAACAAAAAAAAATCATAATCGTAGAGTTCAACTTTTTTGGGGGGAAATAACAATAATTGTGCATTTTTTATACAAGTATTGTTGACAATACTTGTATGCATGTATTTCGATCTTAAAGTTCAAGAAATCCCAAATTGGATAAATTCACGTTTAATTTAAGTAATTTATTGACGAGATGTTTTCACTTCAACATCCATTTTTAAACTGAATCGTAAACATCCGCTTCAAACTTTATGAAAATAAATCAGGACAGCATTGTAACTTCGGTAATGATTGGAACTCCTACAGGGTTCCCATAGAAACCTTTTATTAGCTTGGTCAACTCTGTTAAAGTAGTGATCATTATTCATTAATTACTGTAAACAAATATTATCCCAAATCACATTAATATGAAAATGATTGAGCTTATGATTAATTAGCTTGTCTAGAGTGAGCAATTAAAAAAGTATGATAATTCTAAATTTATCAATAAATATATAATTCAAAAATTTTGAATTCAGATTTTAAGAAAATTGTTTTATTGCATAAATATCATTTAATATTTTAAATTAAGACTTTTTCAAAAGATTGTTTATATAAATTATTCTAAAATTTTATATTTTCATCTTTTTATTTACAGATTTTCGTTTAATTTTAACAGACATATTATTTTATATATACATTTTTACAAAATGTTTTTGTTTAATTTTAACAGACTTATTATTTTATATATAAATTTGTACAAAACTTTATATTTTTATATTTTTTTCCAGTTAACAATCCCTTTTTTATTTAAAGGATTATTCATATCTTATCAATTTAGATTTTCTATATATATATGCAAAACGTTTTTGTGAAATGTTAACCGACTTATTCTTATATTTTTAGATTTTTGATATATAGATTTTACTCTTGAGACCTGCATTTCCAAATTTACTTACCTATAACTACCATTAATTGTAATATAAAAAACCTGTAATAAAATGTGTGTTGGCATTCCTTGAATTTTATATTTCAAAATGTTGGCATAGGTTGAAGACACCGTTTGTTTGATCACCATCAAACAAACAAATCAATATTTACAGATAAATTTATGGAAGCGTCTAGAATAAATATGTAGATAAATAATTCAGTGCACAAGACAGGTTTCTGGAATAACCTTAATCAGGTATGATCATAGTCAAAAGATTGGTAAGCTAAATATTTTAAAAAGAAAACCAATGCGCATAAACAGGATAGCCAAAATCTGCCGAGGATGCCCATGCCTAAGGATTAGGTTTATGATGCTTAAAGCCACATTCAACAATTTTCAGTTATATCGTGGCGGTCAGTTCTATTGATGGAGGAAACCGGAGGACCCAGATGAAACCACAGACCTGTCGCAAGTCACTGACAAACATTATCAGATAATGTTGTACTCCTCGCCCTGATCGAGATTCAAACTCACATAAGTGGTGATAGACACTGATTACATAGGTAGTTATAAATACAAGTACCATACGATCACGGCCCTTCTTTAAATATGGAAAATATTACATTAAGCTGAATAAATAAGAAATAAACAAACCTGTTCTCCTTTCTACTGAACCCGGAAAAAATAGGGCGCCTTACGCCTCGTGACTGTTCAATGCTATTTTTACACGTGATGTAAACTAATGAGAATTTATATTCTCTCTCACTTCATTAGTCCGAATATAAAGTAATTCTATTCTAATGGCAAATATATAACTAAAGAATATATAGGAGTGACTTGTCTCTCTTGGTAATAGCGAGCTCGATAATTCAAATTAATTAGCAAGGGATATATAAGGAGCCTCAATACAATCCTCTACAGTGGCTCTTACAAATGCGAAACTTGGCCTTAAATCAGACCTTGAACATCTGGAGGCAAATTTTTCTGAAGCTTTAGGAAAGTTCAGTGAAGCTTTTGCTCAACACTTACAAACCGAATTAAAGAAAGTGACTGACAAATTTGATTATATCTGTACTGAATTTAAATCCTCTTCAAAGATGGTGATAAAAGATCAATCAAAAGACCCTGCTAATGTTGCACAGGAAATAAAGAACCTGAATGACACTATATCTAAACCAAATATGAAAATTATGTCCTTAAAACACAAAGTTCAATTGTTGACACTTGACAATAAAACAAAACAGAATGAGATGGATAATAAGCTGCAAGTAATGCGTAGTGACTACGAACTTGAAATAGCTAAATTACAATCAAAATTAGACACACAAAGCCAACTCACCAGTGGTGCTAACCAACAGTTGAATCATACTACTCATATCTTAATCAACAGTGTTGAACATTTAGAACATAAACTAGTTGTCAAGAACTCTGGGATAACTAACCTGGAAGGAATCTGCGCTAATCTGAGACTTGGCTTAGAACAATGAAATGTTGTCACTCAAAATTCATGCAGCCAATGCTACCTCATTCAATGAGAAATCTGATGACACCAAGAAAAAAAAACAACAGTCAAAGCCAACTAAACCGAAAATCTTATTAATGGGAACTTCCAATATAAAAGGAATAGAGGAAGAGAGATTATCCGCCAAATTTGCTACCCATAAATGCACTGCATATTCTTCTGAGCACACTTTTAAGAAACTTGACTCAGTTCAATCTAATCATTACGATGCAGTTGTTCTTCATTGTCTTACAAATGAACTTGCAAAGGAATCTCCTGATACCTGTGTCTCTAAACTTGATGAAATTGTGACAAAATGTGGTGACAACTGGCCAAATATAAAAATAATCTTATCTTTGGCTACCCCGAGACTTGATAACCCTATCGTCAAAGTAGAACTGACAAATGCCGTTGTAAAAAACAAATTTCACAATGTAGGGAATGTATTTGTTTGTGATAACAGCAATCTTTCGCACCGAAGCACGCCACAACGAAAGTTCATTCACCATCAGAGAGACAACTATCATCTTATTAACTCAGGAGTGGTTCAGTTGTCTGCAAACATGAACTCAACCATCTGTGCAGTGCTTAATATTCCTATGTTTCCCAAACAGCAACATCCGAACAACAAACAATGGAATAGGAATCAGCAAAACAAAAACAATCCTTGATTCCGCCAAAACCGTAAGCAAGAACAAGAACTCAAAAAACTACAGTGACAGTGTGAATATCACATTTTTGATTGTCTTCTTTGCTTAATGCTTTGCCTTGCTGTTTATATTTTAATAATATTTGAGTGAGAAGGGTTTAACCTCATTCATCACGTTCCTATATCTTAATTTCTAGTGTTATGTTAATGTAATGTTCTGACAAATATATTAAACATACAAATCAATATTTTTGCCACATATTAACTTAAAAAAAAAGTTTGGCCAAACATTGTCAACATCTATTGGGAATAACTCAGTGATTGAATAGACATCAGTATACTTTTGTAATGATAATTTACTACTTACACCCATTTATTCATGACATGTCTAATCATGCCCACTAAATTTAATAACCTAAGTCCTCTCACTCAAAATTGCTGAATTGGCGATAAACAACAATCACTCACTCATTGATATCATATGGTTGTACAAATATGGCGGCAATATTCCACTATACTATCGTGTAGATTGTCTTAACATGGGTTACTTGATAGAAACTGGCGATATTGTAAGAGAAAGAGGCAAATACATTTTTTGTTATGAAATAATCGATGGAAGTTGACGTATGTCAGCCATTGTGAGAAAACATTTTGCTAAATAAATTAGTGTAATTTATACTAGAAGTCAATCGTGAAAAATAGTAAACGGGAGACATATCAATAAATTCGTCTAAAGTCATTTATCTTTTGACCGATTCATTGCAAAAGATATAACATGTAGATAAAAATGGTGGTAGGTGTGGGGTCATGGTTGGAAGAATAGATGGTCATAGGCACAAAATACTTGACAAAATAATAATCTGCTGTAACTTAGCGCATACATCAGTCTTTATGCTAATTACTTCTCCCCTTTATTGGTAAACTTACGAATAACGTCTCACCTTGCTTCAAACTAGCGGATCTCTCCTAAAATTTTGTAAAAATCGCAATCAACACAATAAATTGCCTATATAATATCAGTACTTGGGTAGTCTTTTGTGTAAAATATTTCACAGTTGTCGATTTTCCAAATTGTCGTCTAGAGAGTATGGAAAAAACTTTCACCTTTTTACAATTTCCATATCAGATGATGTTCGTGTCGTTTAACAGTAACACGACGGGTGTCACTAGAGGAGCAGGAACTACTAACCCTTCCGGAGCACCCGAGTTCAACCTTCGATTTTTAGAGGGTTCGTGTTGCTCTATCTTTAGTATTCTGTATAGTGTGATGTAGATCCTTGTTTGTCATTTTCCTTTTGGCCATTACGTTGTCTGTTCTTCGATATGCGGATTCTCAGGATCAATTTGGTTTCTTCCAACGGTTTATTCCAGAAAAGTTACATTTGCTGAAATTTACAAGTACGTTTTTATTGCTCATTCTTTGTGGCATAATACGTTGCATGTGTGAATATACTTATTCACAATAAATACTTTTTAGATTAGATAAACACGGTTGCTGAACACTGTACTTATACGACAATTAGAGTCACGTTTAATTACAGGTAGCATATATAAAGAGATATTTGTAGTTTAAACAATTTGCTATTTGCAAACACACAAAAAAAATGTAAAAAATGTGTTTGCATCATGTTTTTTGTCGAAACAAATATTTAATAGGTAAATTGATAATAATGATTGCAACATGACCCAAGTTACACCCAAATAAGAGTCAATGGCTACGAAAAATGTGCTTGCATCATGTTGTTTGTCATAGTACATATTCAATATGTAAATTGATAATAATAATTGTAACAGGAACCAAGTTACGCCCAAATAAGGGCCAATGGCTACAAAGAAATGAAACAGTGCATAAATCAAACAAGGAAATGATATCAAACATAATATTAAATTGTCACAACATATACATGTAAACGTATGGAGAAATGGCCTACTGTCCAAAGTTCTATTTCAAGACAGGGGTCGTCGCGGTCGTGATCGCATAGTAGTTGGATTTACAGCTACCTATGCAATCAGTGCCTATCACCACTAAAGTTGTGAGTTCGAATCACACCCAGGCGAGATGTACTCGATACAACATTATGTGATATCCTCAACAACTGATAGTGTTTAACAAAGCCGCCAATTCTATCTATTGACTATCATCACTAAGGTTTGTGAATTTGAGTGCTAACCATTTGATAAAGTTTCTGTCACTTACTGTGGGTAGTTGGTGATTTTGTCCGAGTTAATCATGTTCTCGTAACAATAAACAAAGTCTTTTCGGATATAATAGTCCGTACATTTAACATTTAGGAAGACATGACCTTCATTTATTTATGTTTTTACAATATTTAGTGACAACAAATTTCCGGTTTTCAGTTGAATTATTATTCCAGTTAGTTTTAATCACTGGCAATACTAATGCAAATGATCGTATGGTGGTTAGATTTACAACTACCTATGTAATCATTGCCTATCACCACTGATGTTGTGAGTTCGAATCTCGATCATGGCGAGGTGTACAACATTATGTGATGAAGTTTGTCAGTGTCTTGCGACAGGTCAGTGGTTTTCTCCAGGTACTCTGGTTTCCTTCACCAATAAATCTGACCGCCACGATATAACTGAAATAGTGTTGAAAGTGGCGTTAACCACCATAACCCTCAATCTCTATTTAAAGACTGCTTAATAAAAGTGACGAAAGACTTATAATGTGTTGGTATAGTCAATTCATGTACGGTAAAATTGTTTACTGAGATAATTCAGAGACAGACTACACCAAACTCGGTAGCATTACGTTTGTGGGCGAGGGGTCTATTTTTTTTCTTCATTTCTTAAGTATACGTTTGCGTCGTTTGTGGGCGAGGGGTCTATTTGTTTTCTTCATTTCTTAAGTATACGTTTGCGTGACTTTTATTCCGGGTAAATATTCATATTATATATATATATGACAACTTCTGTGTAATGAAGATTAAATGTAATATCGTGGAATTTTCAATATACATTTACATTTAATCTATGAAATCGAGATAACAAGTCTCCGCCTAACGATAATGTAGGCGTCCAGAACCAGCCTCCGCCAGCCTATTATAAAAGTACGAGAGAGAAGATCCATAAATCAGAAAGAGAAAGTGAGAAGCAAAAAAAAGGACGGACTATAAATTCAACATTGTATAATGTAGTGGATCTTAAATATAGACAATAATTTTATGGATATTGTGATTTTACTTTAATTAATATATTTTGTTTGTTTGTTTGGTGGTGTTTAACGCCACTTTCAACAATATTTCAGTTATATCGTGGCGGTCAGCTTTATTGGTGGTGAAAACCGGAGGACCCGGAGAAAACCAACGACATGTAGAAAGTCACTGACAAACTTTATCACATAATGTTTAATTAATAGAAGATTTGACCTATAAATGAGTTTATTTTATATAATATTCCCTTGTACGATTATTGTTGCGCTTTATATCTATACTGTTATATAGTGTTCGTTATAAGGGTTTTTTAGTAGGGTTCATGTTGTTCTATCTTTATTTTTCTTTGTAATGTAGCAAACTTATCCGGTCCTGTATCCATGATTTTGGCTATCCTGTTTAGGAACTTTGGTGTTATTGCTCCCAAAACTTTAAATGATTTTGAGTGTACTTGATGAAGGTTATTCCAGAAACACATAGTGCTCACTAAATTAGATATCTACGTTTTTATTGATTTTGAGTGAAACCTGGTGAAGGTTATTCCAGAAACACATAGTGCTGACTAAATTAGATATCTACGTTTTTATTGATTTTGAGTGTACCTGATGAAGGTTATTCCAGAAACACATAGTGTTCACTAAATTAGATATCTACGTTTTAATAGATTTTGAGTGAAGCCTGGTGAAGGTTATTCCAGAAACACATAGTGCTCACTAAATTAGATATCTACGTTTTTATTGATTTTGAGTGTACCTGGTGAAGGTTATTCCGGAAACACATAGTGCTGACTAAATTATATATCTACGTTTTTATTGATTTTGAGCGCACCTGGTGGAGGTTATTCCAGAAACACATAGTGCTCACTAAATTAGATATCTACGTTTTTATTGATTTTGAGTGTACCTGGTGAAGGTTATTCCAGAAACACATAGTGCTCACTAAATTAGATACCTCCGTTTTTATTGATTTTGAGCGTACCTGGTGAAGGTTATTCCAGAAACACACAGTACTCACCAAATTAGATATCTACGTTTTTATTGATTTTGAGTGTACCTGGTGAAGGTTATTCCAGAAACACATAGTGCTCACTAAATTAGATATCTACGTTTTTATTGATTTTGAGTGTACCTGGTGAAGGTTATTCCAGAAACACATAGTGCTCACTAAATTAGATATCTACGTTTTTATTGATTTTGAGTGTACCTGGTGAAGGTTATTCCAGAAACACATAGTGCTCACTAAATTAGA
>MJUT01045913.1:217487-231108 GCA_002080005.1 Gigantidas platifrons | reverse complement strand
AAGTAACATTCAACATTAAACATTCAAGTTAATGACATATCTTATTGAGTTAGTGAGTGTTGCCTAACGTCAAATGAGTCTGTAGCTATGTCATGGCGAGGATAAGTAACATTCAACATTAAACATTCAAGTTAATGACATATCTTATTGAGTTAGTGAGTGTTGTCTAACGTCAAATGAGTCTGTAACTATGTCATGGCGAGGACAAGTAACATTCAACATTAAACATTCAAGTTAATGACATATCTTATTGAGTTAGTGAGTGGTGTCTAACGTCAAATGAGTCTGTTACTATGTCATGGCGAGGACAAGTAACATTCAACATTAAACATTCAAGTTAATGACATATCTTATTGAGTTAGTGAGTGTTGCCTAACGTCAAATGAGTCTGTAACTATATCATGGCGAGGATAAGTAACATTCAACATTAAACATTCAAGTTAATGACATATCTTATTGAGTTAGTGAGTGTTGTCTAACGTCAAATGAGTCTGTAGCTATGTCATGGCGAGGACAAGTAACATTCAACATTAAACATTCAAGTTAATGACATATCTTATTGAGTTAGTGAGTGTAGCCTAACGACCGCAGTGTTCAAAATTAGACCCAGATGGTACCTGATAATTCTTAAAGATTGTCAGTAAAATGTGTGAACTTGAAGGGATATTAAAGAAAAGACACATAAGAAACGTCTTGTGAGTCACTAACGTCAATTACATAATTCGTTATAGAACAAAACGGTCTTGCACCAAGATCATGAGTGCTTGTGAAAAATTTCACCTGCAATTTGTATAAAACATCGAATATTGGCAACTTTTAATATTAAAAAAATTCAATTCTGACAGCCTGTATGTTTTTAAATGTTATCGATACAAAAACAAAATAATCGGTATGAAATATTTCACAAGCACTCACGATCTTGGTGCAAGACCTTTTGTTCTATAATGAATTATGTAATCGACGTTAGTGATTCACAAGACGTTTCTTATGTGTATTCTTTGTACTTGCTGTCTTTTCTTTGATATCCCTTCAAGTAAATGGGATTATTACAATAAACCCTTTCGATTTTAAATACTACAAGATCAACTTTGTGGCACTGGACGTAGACGGACGACAGATTCCCGCCAAACCATTACAATCCGACTTTGAAAACGCAGGTTATATTCGCAGTTATATGGGACTCTATACCAGTACGGGAAAGATGTATCAAAACGAAGGAAATACCATCTCCAGAGAGGAATACGCTAAAGGAAACACCTTATTTGGATTCGATCTGACTCCGGATATGTCGGAAGTGGGAACGTTTCAACTGATAAAACAGGGTAATTAACGTGTGGAGATTCATTTTGCTGAAGCTCTGGCAGGGACCATCAACGTCGTCCTGTATGCAGAATTTGACAACGTGATCGAAATCGATAGAAACAGGCAAGTCTTGTTTGACTACAGTGCATAATGAATACGTTAGAGATTGACACTCTATTGAAAAAACATCCCCACTCCAGATCGGTGTTTAAGGGGGTCTATGCCAGAAACAGATTACCCAGACTATTAAACGTACCGTCGCCCTTGTGGGAAATACGGATCCAAACCGTCAAATGGGACAGCATTGTCTCGCTATATACATCGACGCCAACTCACGAGGGGAATACTACCATGCAATCGAACGTCCACCGCACGAATCCGCTTATGTCAATTGCATGAACAAAGATTGCCTTCATTGGACTTACAATACCGTTCGAGTACAAGAAGAAGGATCTACCGTGTGCGGACATCATTGCATTTTTTACCTCATTCATCGATGTGGAGGACTTAGCATGAAAGACGTCACCAGTATCTTAGAAAATCCCGTGGAAGCGACGGACATTGTACAGAAATTTGCGTTGTTACTTGTTAAACAAGTTGTATGAAAAAAAAAGAAAAAAAGACAAGAAAACAGAAAAATAAAAAAAAATAAAAAAAATGGTTAATGCAGCGTCACAAGCCAGCCACAAGCCTGGATAAATGCAGAGTGGCCTTTTAGATTGACAAAAACGGATTGAACGACCTCCTCCTTCCCACCCTCCTCCTCCTCCTCCTCCTTCTTCCCGACCTCCTCCTCCTCCTCCTTCTTCCCGCCATCCTCCTCCTCCTCCTCTCATGGTATGAATAAGGGAAACTTTGTCATATTTTGTCAAATATTAAGTGACATATTAAGTGAAAATATTGAATCCAAAAATTCTAGTTTTCCAGAACATATTACTTTAAACATGGACTGTTAGTAAAAAAAATATTTGTATTTATTTTCACAAATATTAGGATAAAGACCAGACCCAAGGTGAAGCTTGTGCTGCTCCGTTCAAAGTACCACTAGGAGGTAGCCGTTATGCAGGACTGACGGAACCGAGTTTAAAACAGAGTGGGTCTGAGATTTTGGGAAACCGATAGACCTTCTATTGGGTGACTTAGGGAATCAAATGTACCATTTGACTCTCAGGTTATTTAGTAGAAATACCACAGTTAGAACGCGGACGTGATAGAAAACACCCTTGGAGTACTACACAACACCTCGAACATATCAGAAAACACCCGAAAAAATGGTTGTGTAATTATTGAAGGCGCTCCTCATGAAAATAAAATGGCGGAAAAGGGGCAGATAACCAGTGAAAGGGCTAGTTCGTAGAAAATGATAAGGTTATTGGACCCGGATGTCCTAGAGAGCACCCCAAGGGCACTTCCGATCGCACATACGCGCTCCCATATTTTCCAAGGGAAGCCCAACGGGTAACGTTTGATGACGTCACTTCCGGTGGAAAGGCCCCAATAGGGTGAATATTGCGCAACTTCCAGTTGTGCATGCGCACTCCTCTTCCTTCCAAGGAAACTCCTTCGGGGTCACGTACCGTTTGATGACGTCACTTCCGGTGAAAGGGCCCCACTAAGGCGGATATTGCGCAATTTACTGTTGCGGATGCCCGCACCCCACCCATCCAAGGGAATCCCTTCCGGGTCATGTGACATGTGATGACGTAACTTCCGGTAGTCATGCGACTTCCGGTTATGCGCAATGGTACATTGATTGGTAGGTTATTTTTAGGGTCAGGATTGCAAAGGAATAACCGACCAATCAAATTGCACGTAGGATTCGACCTCGTATTGACATGTAAACATGATGGTTCAAGGTTTTGGAGATTGCAAATTCTGTGAAGTATTGATTTAATGTTGCAGATAGGTAAAGATGATGACAAAAAGGAATCGAAATATCAAAAATATATTTACTAAGTTTCAAATGGGTACCAATAATATGGCGAATCAGGTCAAGATATCAATATAAAACTGTTTTGAAAAAGTGTTGTATGCAAATTTAACATTTGAGATTCCTGCCTTGTGGTTTTTTAGTGTAATCGAGGGATTAAAGAAAATCGTAACAAGCCCCTGTGGGTCAACATCATCAACATGTGTGCATGATGTGCACATGCTTATATTCAGTGACAGTCTGTTGTCACCTTTAGTTTACAACTACCGATATTGATTCACTAGTGCGGACTGATAAAATGTCATTTAGATGAACAGTAAATGAGTAATGTATGTGAACATTTCTGCATGTTGCCTAGTATCTACAGTACATGTATGATATATTTATGACAATATTAGTCTCCCAGTACCCAAATTATCACCATAGTTCACTTGAAGAATAGGCAAAACGTCTGGCAAAAATCTGCTCCCTTTGTTATGTTGCAACTTGAACACATTTTTAGAAATGATTGATTGATTGGTGATTAACGCCAACTTTAATATTATTTCAGCTATATCGTGTCGATTCTAGCAGTGAATGTCTGGGATTGAAAGGGAGGAGCCTAGTCATATGTCATGTCGAAAATGAAATTTGAATATTTAATAGACTAATGATATGTGTTGTGGATTTATTGTCTCATGTAAAAGTACACAACAGACGTCATATCAACAATTTTGTAGCTTCCTTCATTGTTAATTTCAACAAGCAATTTTCGGAAATTAAACATTTAGTTAATCACTGTCCGAGTCAATTACAAACTTCCTTTTCTTTCTCGGTACAACATTTTCCTTGCCAGTACCCGTTTCACTACCCATGTTAAAATTGAAATTGAATGTTCCACCTTGTATGATGGTTCCTTTAGGAAAAACATCGACAAAATTCATACCAGTCATTGCAGATGGCATTTGAGGTCTATTGTTTATGTCCATGACGTTTGTATTATTGCCTTTGCTTGTTGAAGGAACAGTATTGATGGCATTTTCAGTGTTGTCCGTCGTTGAAATGGCAGCAATTGATGAAGAGGGTTTTGAATTAGAGGTGTCGGACATATCGGATACTGGTGTTGTTCGATTAAGAATATTAGAAATGCTTTTTTTGTTTTTTCAGACTGTTTTTTGAATAATCATATAAACTAGCAATACTTTTATGTCTCGAATGTTCCTGAATGGATGATAATGCGATGCCCTCATCCAAGAGACGAGTTATTGCTGTTTTTCTGTCAGAATGATTTTGTGTTTTGTTTTTTTTTGTCAATGTTAGTTTTTTTGATTGCGCATTTCATCAAGCTGTTAAGTTTTGTTTCGCCCCATAGGTTGGCCATTATACCACAATTTTGCATTTTCATTTCTGTTAGCACCAAAATAGAATGGTGATTCCCGGTCCATCATTTCCACAGGGCGTTGACTGAGATACTGAAAAAGAAAATAATGAAATTTTAGGTTTTGAATTTTTTTTAATATAATTATGGAATAAACTTACTATGTGTTTAAATGACAATAAAATTTAATTTGGATTTGGCCACTCCAAATTGAAGTCTTGTTTTTCGGATTTTCCATTTGCCAAAATGGAGCGAGTTAGCGAAATTTAAATGAGAAGTCTACTGAGCAGGGGGCAAAATTTAGAAGCGGAATAGATATTTGTAATCTATAATTGCTCTATAAAGGGAAAAAACAGTTTTTTGACAACATATTATGAGCGGGCGAAAATTTTTAAATTGTATTAATTAAAAAAGGCGAATTATGCAGCGAGATTAATGATATTTTTATATTTTTAAGTGAAAGGTAAAAATTTATCCTTTCAAAAAAAAAAATTCTTCTATATTGAAGCGAGCGAGTCCGAAGAACAAGAAATTAATTTGGTGTGGCCTTAGATATATGTTCACTAATTGGAGGGGAAGGGGTATTATATGCCTCTTATTCAATTTTCTTATTTCAGGAGACTATATTGATCAGATGCTCTCTAGATACTGTTTATGTGTTGCGCTTGAATAAATTGTAGCACTTCTTAGTGTCTGGACAGGTCTAATTAACTGCAGCATAGTTGTATTGTGCTTTATATTATTATTATTATTATTACAAGGCATTTTCATAGCGCATTATATAACAATACAATTACTCTAAGCGCTTTACATGTTTAAAATATACACAAAGTTTGCATGTGTTTATTATGATGCTAACACAGTTTTGTCCCATTTCTTATCTAATAATGCTTATATTAATCATATGTTCATTGTGTGTCCATGTAATGATATTTTTTTTATTACACAGTAGTGAATAGTATGAAAATTTTTTATATTTGTCAAAAATTTGTAAATTATGAATTGCAAAGTGTAAGCTATTTTTTTATCTGTTGTGTTGCCATGTTTGTAGACACTTTGACATTTTGTTAGAAGATAAATTGCTGGGGGTATCAATGGCATTGATCATAGCATTTTAATGTCGATTTCTTTCCTAACAATATCAAAGTCAATTAATTCAATAATTACATCTAAAATAAATGAGACATTTTCATTATAACCATCTTACCTTCAGGTACATATTGACATGACATTTTCTTTCATCTGTTGCATTAGCCCATGATTTTGGGGCATATGCCCTGGTGTTCCTGGTGTTTGTTCCGTCCCTTGTCTTCGGTAAACGCTCGTAATATACAAGTTTTTGTCCCGCTAACGGGTCGGTCTGCAAAACAATATCCCCCCATTTCAGCTGGTGATGTTCGTGAGAACCCCGTAGACCGAAGTGAATGGTATTCATGTACCAGAGAGCAGATATAAGGCTGTCTGGGTTATCTGCATCAAATGCGCCACATTCAACAAGTCCATCCTCCTCCTCAGAATCTAATGCTTCAGCAGCATTTGGTCTGTTTCCAAATCCAATTTTTTTTAGGATGTTCTTCTTAGCTTTCAAACGCTCCCTTGATTCTGTGAATAAATGATTCGTAATTATGTCATGTCCATAATTGTTTATTCGTAAATAAAGGTTTATCATTGACTGAAAACCGTCAAGAGATCCAGGTTGGTACTGGGAGGTGTTTTCAGAAGCATTGGGGTCTTTCGTTTCTTTTCTTATGCCAATGAAAAATTCTTGTAAGTATTGGTCAAGTTGAAAAGGGGGGATATTTTGAGATTCTCTGTGTTCAAATTTGATATTTACCAAACAATTTCTTAAGGTTTTTACTGTAGCCATCATTTTTCGATGGGTAGTTTTGCTCTCACTCTGCTGAAGAAATGCCTGTCTTTGATTTTCATCACTTTCTATGAACGTTCCAGAAAAGGTGGAATTTTGTGAAATTGGGATCTGTTTATTTGTTAGGTTGGAATTTTCAGCGAGGCGTAATATTTCTTCAATTTCATTTGATGTTACATTGTCAACTTCTTCAAATGTGTCATCTAGAAAGTCTTAATTTGATAAATTTTGATAATCACTTGCAGTGCTAGTAGTAGCTGACTCGGACGGGGCAGTGCTTACTGTACTGGATGTACTGGGGACAGAAACCTGAGGTGTTGGACATGCAACTGTTGTTTTCCTGAATGTGTAATAATTCAGAGATGGTGTTGGATAACATATGTCAAAATTTCCTGGTTCGCTATTTGGCGGATCATAATCATTTGTTCTAGAAATTCATCAACAAGATAGCTGTAGTCTTCCATTTTTTCAGTGCAACATCATAGCAGACGCTTCTAGGAAATGTGTATTTATTTTATTTATTTGCAGGCA
Source organism: Gigantidas platifrons (assembly GCA_002080005.1). Taxonomy (NCBI): domain Eukaryota; kingdom Metazoa; phylum Mollusca; class Bivalvia; order Mytilida; family Modiolidae; genus Gigantidas; species Gigantidas platifrons. The sequence goes on along the minus strand of MJUT01045913.1, from coordinate 224,121 downwards.
TGTTATTTATTTTGCTATGGTGAAAAAAAACAAGAAAACAACACTGTTTTATTTATATTTCTAATGCAAATATTTTTTCGGCTTTGTTTATTAACATTACATGACCTTTGTGTATTGTTGTGAAGTTGTTTTCCTCAATATTCATGAGCTTTGGCCGGTGAAGCGCGATTGGTCAAAAAGTTGATGTGTTGGCGCATGACAAATGACCAACAGCTGATAATTTCTAGTATCACGAGTCACTGGTCAACTGAACGTTGTTACTAAATTTATCGGGTATTAAAGATCAAAGGAAACTGTAACAAATTACCAATAAAGACAAATAATATAAAATTATAGAGAGAACAAAAAGTGTATGTCGATAACAAGATATTGTTGTCTTAAAACTAGAGCAGCCAAATATCACAAGGTCGTCATTTCAGGGCATTATTATTACAACAATTATATTTGTATTCGGTGATTTAAACATCAGCTAAATGATCTACAATGTATTTAAATACAATGCATATTAATATAGAATATGTGAAGTTACTCACCCTAACTCATTGTTTTATAGACAATAGGGCCTGTTACCTAAACATGAACATAAGTTCCAGTTTGTTTATTTTTGCTGTTTACTATTCATTTCTTTCAGATTTGTCCCTTTTCTCCTCTATTGAATTATAAATTTCAACCTCAAAATTAAATCTAAAAAGTATAATATATGTTAATTTATGCTTATATCCCGAAAAACTTTTCAGAGCGAAAAGTTTTTTAAAAGGAATTCTTCATGATCGAATAAAACAGTCTTTTTGTGACATTTGGATATAACATTACTGCTTACTAAAACAACTATTGTGTGTATGTACCATTAACACATGAAGTAAATCCAACGATATTAGTTAAAGTACCAACGAATTATAATGTAAAAAGATGTACAATTATGACTACCCCCCACTTTAACAATGATATATTTTTTATTTTTATTTTTGGTGTTTAACGCCACTTTCAGCAATATTTCAGCTATATTATCGCGACCAGTTTTAGTGGTGGAAGAAGTCGGAGTACTCGGAGAGAACCACTGACCATGGGCAAGCAACTGGTAACTTTTATCACTGGTGGCTGCGAGTCGAGTGCACCCTTTTTGTAATTTACAAAGCCGGACGCGAGCCCACGTGATATTGGTAATAGGCTTGTATGAGTTATTAGGTAATCCAACTACCTAACTCATTGAGCCACCCGGGCCCTTACAATGATAGACAACGTTCTTTTATACACGTAGCATATTCTCTAGCTACAGTTTATATCTATGCGATCGAGTTAAGAACCGGTGTCATAATAGTCTAATGGATTTTGTTATTTGTTTCTTAAAATTTAGTTTGCTGTCTATGTAGCGTTTTGTAGATCATTGTTTGTCTTTCTGTCCGTTTTCTTTTTTTGGACATTGAACTGCATCGGTGATGTTTTGGTATCAAGTGTGGTTGATCATGGATCTGAGCCCATATCGGGTAAAACCAAAGACAATATCATTGGTATATAAACACTCAGCATTAAGTAGTAAGAGTTCGGAATCAGGATGATGTATCCGTGGGGACCAACATGTCTACCCGCGGACTGTTGTTTCTGTGGGCTTTCACTATGAAAATCACAATAGGCATGTTTGTCTAGTACAAAGCCGAAATGATTATCAGTGACATTGAATAAAAATTAATTCTTACAATAATATAGCTGAATAATTGCTCATTTTGACGTTAAACAACAATAACTCATTCTTTTGAACATTTTATTATCTGTCCTTCGACTTACGGCTTCTTGTGACTCTTTTGAGGAGTTTGATCATATCTGTGTCGGACCCCCTTGTTAATAGTGGATAAATGGAATTTTTATAAACCCCTTTCGTATATTGGGCCCGGGTGGCTCAATGAGTTAGGTAGTTGGATTACCTAACAACTCATACAAGCCTATCACCAATACGGCGTGAGTTCGCGCCCGGCTTTGTAAATTACAAATAGGGTGCACTCGACTCGCAGCCGCCAGTGATAAAGTGTACCAGTTGCATCCCCATGGTTGGTTGTTCTCTCCTGGCACTCCCGCTTCTTCCACTACTAATCATGGTCGCCATGATATAGCTGAAATATTGCTTAAGGTGGAGCTAAACACCAAAAATCAATCAATCATCCTTTCGTAGCTTATGTTAATGAATAAACTACGAGTATGCAAAGAGTGTGTCAGTAGATTGATTTATTGTTGTTTAACGTCACGTTCGCAGTATGTCAGTTGTATTCATCAGAACAAGTTTATAGACAATATATCATATAGGTAAAAAGCATGTAACACAATATACCCGGCTATAAACGTTTTGATAACACGTATTTTGACGTTATTTATTGCTGGTTAGTTTTTAGTGGAGTTCGTGTTACTCGATCTTTAATTTTATGTGTAATGTTTTGTAGTTCGTTATTAGTCCTTTTGTCCTTTATCTTTTGTTTTCTGTTCTTCTTCGATTTACGAATTCTGATTACCACTTTGGTATCTTCAAGCTCTTCATGATTTTAAATATTTCTTGATTATTTTGATTTTAATTATTGTTTTTACTATATTGACTTTAATTCTTTCTTGACAAATTGTTGGATTATCTAAATATAAATCTCATTATGTATCCGGAATTATTATTTTTTTTAAATGAATGTTTGTAATTTATTTATAAAATTAAAATCCACTAGCTAAAGATAAAAAGTCGATCGTTGTTGTGGAAAATAGTAATTGTCAAATTGAGCATGCATATACATGCGTATTGTATATTGTGTTAAACATGTAATTTGAATTTCTTTATAATCTAATTAAATTCCTGGATAAGCATATAGACACTCATGATAAGTGTGGTAAGCGTTTGCACATGTTGAATAAATGTTATTGTTTTGTTATAAAGGGCCGTTCGCTGGTAGTGCGAGATCAGCAGTTACTACACAATTGGCCTTTTAGATAGGAAGATATTTAAGGAATATTTGAAATTGTTGAACAGGTTATACCATATGATTACCTGGTTTGGGTCAGTTTACGCTTAATAAACCGCGAAGCGGTTTATGAAAAGCGTAACCTGACCAATACCAGGTTATGCAAGTATAACCTGTTCAGCAATTTCAAATGTTCCTTATATAATTAAATTTGTACAACAAAATGTAATGATTCCTCAATTTTAATTACAATTATTTCATGTGATTATTTGAAGTTGTCGTTGGCGGATGAACACGTTGGCGAAGTCACAATACCAACCCAGGTTATCGAGTATAACCAAAATTTTCTCCAGTCGGAGTAGCCAATCAGATTGAAATATTCAAATCAAATTAAATTATATATATATATATATGTTTATTTACAATAATTACCCCTTTACACCGGGAACACATACAGGTGGGGTACCTGTAGTGCGCTTAGCATATCACAATACCATCTTAATAATAATACAATCACTATTAACAAGTCTCTTACACTGTAAGTTGTAAAACATTCTATTGTATGCTAAAAGAAAACGTCTAAAGGCTATCGTAAAATATAAATATAGATAATAGTTTAGGTAATACATTAAAGATATATTTCAATCAATATTTAAAACACTTGATCTTAAAACATACATCCTTTTTAATATACTTTTACCTATCCGATAATAAAAATGTGCATAAACTAATGAGACTCTATGAGTGAGGGATTGATTGTTCTTTAACGCAAAATGGGAAAATGTTTAGCCATATCATGGCAAGAACAAGTTACATCCACTGAGATGATAGTAATGTTCGCTTTGTACTACACCAACACGATTAATATAATTTTATAGTGTCAGCCCACTGAAGCAAGTCCGTGGATAGATTTGTCGCTCCACTCGGACACATTATCCCGATTCTGAGCTCACCAGTCTTGGCTCTTTCTCCTTAATTCTGCGTACTTAGTGGAGAAGCAGCAACAAATACCAATTTCATTGTCTTTTGTTTCACCCGACTATCTACCGCATTCGAGTCGCGCACGCTAACCCTTATACCACCGATGTTGTTGAGACATTATGAGTACCACGTGTTTGGAGAGTATCATTCATGTCCCGATTGTGTTAAACAGAAACGTCTTCTCAACAAACCGTGTACCATAGATGGTAGCATGTTTGGAGAGTGCCATGTTCCCTTCACACAAAATACCTCTTTTTGCAAATTACGAATGTGAGTAGGCTCATTGCAGTGGATACAATTCGTCCCTACCAAACTCTCCATACCTTTTCAGTGGCAGTTAAAAGGCGTTGAATGTTTGGCTCATCTCTTATTCATTACTATAGTTTTTATACATTATTGAGCTTGTTCTTGTCCTGAATATAGCTGAAATACGGTTCGCTAGACACTAAGCAATGATTAATATTATCAACAATCTTTACCTTATACAAACAAAGTATATCGGTTTGTTCCCATTTCGCCTTTGTTGGGTATTTACATATTGAAAAATATTCCCATTTCACCCTAGTTGGGTATTTACATATTAAAAATTATTCCCATTTCACCTTAGTTGGGTATTTACATATTTAAAAATATTCCCATTTCACCTTAGTTGGGTATTTACATATTAAAAAATATTCCCATTTCACCTGTGTTGGGTATTTACATATTAAAAAAATTCCCATTTCGCCTTAGTTGGGTTTTTGTGATCAGATATCCCTCACTAAGGCAAAATGGGAAGTTGTGTAAACACCAATTAATTGGGTGTCATTTGTTTGTTTTGCAATTTAGTTGTAATAAGGTGTAAATATGGTTTAAGGTAAATATATAAAGTAAAAAGAAGTAAATGGTATATATAACAATTTTAGGATATGATAAAGAATTACAATATAGATATATAGATTGTTTTTATTACAACAAATGAAGCACATTATATTTTAGCTAGAGTAAGAAAGGAATTTATCTAAACCATATCTTAGCCACAATATAAGTTAGTAAGATACATGATAATAAAAAATAATAATAAATTAGTTTATTATTGTGTCACATATTGATTGCACATATAACATTACACATATCAAAATATACAATATAAAACAATCAATACCCAGCCATGGAATTGATTTACGAGACACATTTATATATACAAATATACATTTAGCTATATTAGAAAAAAATATATAATAAATTATGTTAAAAAGTAGAAAAAAAAGCCTTTACTTAAAATAGAATTGATTAAATATTTCAAAAAAATATAATTTCAATAAAAACATCAAAACATTTCTAGATCTATATAAATAAATTTTAGAGTCACATGTAATTTTATACGTGGTTTGATTGGTTTAAAAAGTTGAGGTTATATTCATATGTACTGAATCTGAAAATAGACGTCGTTGTCAAGGCGTCGCGTGACGTTGTCATCGGGCGATTTTCTTTAAATGAGGTACCTTTTGGGTTATTTAAATTTATTTCGGATTATTTGCCTTATTTTGAAAAAATAAATATATTTTTCAATATCATACCAAAAAAAGTTTGAATTACTTTATAAGGATTGATCGAAATTATTTGTTCGGTTCATGAATAAATAACCTCAATCAGGTTGTACACACCCTTGCGTAACCCGATTACACGGTGTGTACAACCTGATTGAGGTTATTTCTTCATGAACCGAACATAAATTGCGATCAATCCTTAAATATTCAATATTAATCAACAATATCATTAAACATATATGGATTTTATTTTTCACAAAATATAAAGTTAGCACTATAAAGAAGACATTAATTTTATTTTTCACAAAATGTAATGCATTATAATAGATAAAATATATATCTAGCTATGTTGTCTAAAATAATATTTGAGAAAGAAATGCATTAACACTATGAAAAGAATTAAGCCCTATATTATCAATAGTATTACTTATGCCATTTCTAGGAATTCGAAAACTATGATACATCAGACTTGACAGTTTATATATCATTTTCTTAATGAAGGAGTAGTTTTTATCTGAATGACCCTTGGTTTTAATTTTTGTTATAATTTTTATCAGCATCCAAGCTCTAATATGAACTCATGTCAAAGCTTCATCCTTATTGAACAGTGTACAAGCTAAAATAATGATAAGTCCAAGCCTGTTTTTAGTTAATGGCTGCAAGGATTTAAATAGTAAGACTATATAAATCCTTGATGGCTGTGATATAATTTGTCGCCTACAAATATTAATTTGAATTCATAATTAGGGGAACAACTGATGTTATCCTGTTATCATGAATAAATATGTCATACATTTTTCAATGTTTAAAAAATATTTCATTCCATATTGATAATTCTTAAAAGTATTAGTTTATATGACTTACTAGATATACAACTGTGGATAATGCACTGTCTCTTACATAACGTAATCTATTACTTGTCAAAATTATTGATTACGAAATTGTATATTTACATGTATTTCTATGTCTTGTATGTTAAATCCAATCAATCTAATCATACCAATTAATATATATATTGTGATTTACATGTACTTAAGCTGCCTGTCATGGGCGTCTTTAATTGACAAATAAACATATTCTATTCTATTCTATTCATATAATATATGATTAAAAAGAATGTGTTTTGAAATATTACAAGTTCATGATTTAAATATTCAAGTTAAAAAAGTTGAAATTTTAAATTAAATGTTTTTT
>MJUT01045913.1:176039-189950 GCA_002080005.1 Gigantidas platifrons | reverse complement strand
ACGTTTTTATTGATTTTGAGTGTACCTGGTGAAGGTTATTCCAGAAACACATAGTGCTCACTAAATTAGATATCTACGTTTTTATTGATTTTGAGTGTACCTGGTAAAGGTTATTCCAGAAAGACATAGTGCTCACTAAGTTAGATATCTACGTTTTTATTGATTTTGAGTGTACCTGGTAAAGGTTATTCCAGAAACACACAGTACTCACTAAATTATATATCTACGTTTTTATTGATTTTGAGTGTACCTGGTGAAGGTTATTCCAGAAACACATAGTACTCACTAAATTAGATATCTACGTTTTTATTGATTTTGAGTGTACCTGGTGAAGGTTATTCCAGAAAAACATAGTGCTGACTAAGTTAGATATCTACGGTTTTATTGATTTTGAGTGTATCTGGTGAAGGTTATTCCAGAAACACATCGTGTGCACTGAATTATTTATCTATGTTCCAGACCATACGCGTATGGTCGGACCGTACGGGTATATTCATACGGTCCGGACCGTACGCGTATGGTCCAAATACGCATATGGACTGGAACATATACATAACCTTTGGAGTTGTAGAGTTTTCCGTATAGAGTGTTTCATCGCTTAGTTATAGTGGGAAGCTGTTGGCATGTCACAAGCAGTTTTTAGCAATAGAAGGGTGGCACTTTAAATGGGCCTGTCATGTCCCCTGATATGAACCCAATATTGCACCGTGTGGGATCTTATTGGCCGTAAAGTGAACCAACGTATTCTACATTGCAAAATTATTGCTGAATTAACAAACGTAATTTCGGAAGAATTAACGGCGAAATGAAAATTATGACTCGTTCGCTTTTTTAAATTGTTAAGTGTCTGTCTCACAGAAAACCATGCAATATCCAAAAAAAAGTAACAAAGCTAATTTCAGTAAGAAAAAAAAAGTTATACATTTCTAAATATTTGATGCCTAGTATTTTAAAATATATCATACATATTTCTTATATATTTTCATTTTCGTTGTAAAATGAGGATTTTCATTTAAGCCCTTAACCACTGCAAAAATCCTTAAAAAAATTGTTAAAAACGCCCCTATTTTGACAGTTTATTGTTGTTAATACATATCACAGAAGTCAAAATTCTCACTGTTTCCTCAAAGTATAATGCTTACAGACAATGATATCCAAGAAAAAAAAACGTTGTGAAAATTTGTAAGGCTATCACAAAATATGCTATATAGACAAATTTTCAAAATCAGTAAAATTCCTTAACTTTGATGCACACTATAGGAGTTGGGGGAGATTTCTTTGACTTCAAATGAACATTTTTAAACAGACCAATCTCAAAACTAAAACATAAAAAAATCGGCCTTTGGTAAATAATGTGGTATTTGAAAATTCTTTCAATTTATTTTATTTTAAACCCAACTTACTCGATAGTAAAACATTAAACGTAACCTGATGAAGGTTAATCTAGAAACGCATCGTGTGTACTGAATTATTTGTCTAGACATATTTATTCCAGACATTTCCATAAATGTATCTGTAAATCTTGATTTGTTTGTTTGTTTGCTTGATAGACACCAGGTTTATAACCCCCACATCGTAATTACAAATAACGAATATCTTTGACGCATATATCTGTGACTATTTAAAGCGTGTCTCACCTGTAATGACTTTTTGTCAAAATTTTAAAATATCAAGATACTTTGCAAACAATAGTGTTTACTTATTTGGTCCCTTTAAAAAAAAAATATTGTGGTATGTGAAAATTCATTCAATTTCTTTTATTTTAAAGCCACCTTACTCCATAGTAAAACATTAAACGTAACCTGATGAAGGTTATTCTAGAAACGCATCGTGTGCACTGAATAATATGTCTAGATATAATTATTCCAGACATTTCCATAAATGTATTTGTAAATATTGATTTGTTTGTTTGTTTGTTTGATGGTGTTTAACACCACTTGCAACAATCTTTCAGTTATATCATGGCTGTCGGTTTACATGTAATTGGCATAGGAAACCGGAGGACCCTGATAAAACCACAGACCTGTCGCAAGTCACTGACAAATTTGATCAGATAATGTTGTAGACCTCGCCCTGATCGAGATTCAAACTCACATCAGTGGTGATAAACACTGATTGCATAGGTAGTTGTAAATACAACTACCATACGATCACAGTCCCTCTTTAAATATCGAAAATATTCCATTAAGCTGAATAAATAAGAAATAAACAAACCTGTTCTCCTTTCTACTGAACCCGGAAAAAATATGTCACCTTACGCCTCGTGACTGTTCAATGCTATTTTTACTCGTGATGTATACTAATGAGAATTTATATTCTCTCTCACTTCATTAGTCCGAATATAAAGTAATTATATTCTAATGGCAAATATATAACTAAAGAATATATAGGAGTGATACTCGCTATGCAACGAATAAACTTGTCTCTCTTGGTTATAGCGAGCTCGATAATTCAAATCAATTAGTACGGGATATATATGTGTGAAATTATGTCACATTATTACTTATGAATATTCATTTGAAGACCACAATGAAATGAATGTTATGTGAATATATGGTGTGTTCCCATTTCGAGCGTGATAACATATATGTTCGTCATATTTTACGAGGTGTGGCGGATATGAGGATTTAAAGCATGATAGTAGCATTTTGTTGGGTATGAAATTCCCAAAGTTAGATAATTGATTTCCACACAGATGTCAGAAAATCTTTGCATGTAAAAAAAACCCACAACAAATTAAAATTAAAGTTTTCTAGAGTTAAAAATGTATGTACCTTTGAACGAAATAAATATTTTCACAAAGTTAAACAGATATATTCTGATTTTAACTTGATTATGAACATAGCACGTGTATTGGCACTGCATTATACAGGTAGTACTCAATAATACAATGTAAAATAACCTATATACATTGTGATCGTTTTATGGATTGCTTGTTCGATGAAGTTTAACGCCACTTTCAACAATATTTCAGTAAGATCGTGGCGGTCAGTTTTATTGGTGGAGGAACATAATGTTGTACACCTCGCCCTGATCGAGATTCAAACTCCCATCAGTGGTTATATACACTGATTGCTTAGGTAATTGTTAATACAAGTACCTTACGATCACAGTCCCTCTTTAAATATGGAAAATATTCCATTAAGCTGAATAAATAAGAAATAAACAAACCTGTTCTCTTTTCTACTGAACCCGGAAAAAATATGTTGCCTTACTACTCGTGACTGTTCAATGTTATTTTTACACGTAATGTAAACTAATGAGAATTTATAGTTAGTCCGAATATAAAGTAATTCTATTCTAATGGCAAATATATAACTAAAGAATATATAGTGATACTCGCAATATAACGAATAAACCTGTCTCTCTTGGTTATAGCGAGCTCGATAATTCAAATCAATTAGCACGGAATATATATGTGTGAAATTATGTCACATGATTACTTATGAATATTCATTTGAAGAGCACAACGAAATTAATTTTATGTACATATATGGTGTGTTCTCATTTCGAGTGTGATGACATATATGTTCGTCATAGTTTTCGAGGCGTGGGGGATATGAGTATTTAAAGTATGAAATTCCCAAAAGTCAGATAATTTATTTCCACACAGATTTTAGAAAATGCTTTGCATGTAAAAAAAAAAAAAAAAACCAACAAGCAACAAAAAATAAAAATTAAAGTTTTCTAGAGTTATGCACTTTTAAACGAAATAAATATTTTCAGAAAGTTTAACAGACGTACTGATTTTAACTTACTTTAAACATATTGTATTTTTCAATAATAAACAATTGGATAGGACACAAGTTTCACAACTTAGAAACGTCTTCTCCATTACATACATGAATAAATACAAAATGAACTTATATAACATTATATAGATATTGCATAATAAGTAAAGACATGAAAAAAACAAACAAAAACAAACAAAAACTGAAAATGTTAAGCATCATGCAAATGTATTATCCAAGCTAAAGCATACTTAATCGAACACGCCATTATCTTTTCATGACACGAACACACCGAACATTCAATTGGGGTTTAACTTTCTAATGGATTTATATTTAAAGTGGGTGCTTAATAAAGGTAGTTAGAATGTGATGATTTAGGGAGGACGCATTCTTCTATTGACATTCGGTAAGTGTATTGCTTTATTTTATTTTTATTTGTCTTTAATGTATTTTTGTACTTCCAAAAATATGGAACAATTTGCATCACAGCTAAGTGTTTCATTTCCGAATAATAATAAATCAATATTTACCGGAATTCCAATTAAATTCAACTTATTTATTTCAAATAACATAATACGGGTCACTGTAAATTTGTTACAGTGTGACAAGTAATGGTATGCATTTTCATTTAGATATTCACATAAACAGTTAGAATTTACAATTAAATTTGCATGATATAAATCTGCATTTAATGCACTGCATTTATTTCGCATTTTAGATTGTAATGCACTGAGAGAGCGAACACCTACAGAATAATATTGAGGATTTCTCCTCTTAGTAAAAATATTTGCTGAAGTTTTAGCTGAAAAGAGGAAAACGTAGGAAGATTTCTAATAGTACGATCGAAAGAATTCCATGCTTGAATAGTACATGGAAAGTAAGAATTTTGGTAAACAGACAAACGGTTAAAAGGGACATGTATATTGTGACTGATACGTAAATTATAATTAACGTTTGCTGACACTAAAGGCGGAACTAATTCATATAAATAATCGGGTACTTCCTTCTTGACAATTTTGTAAAAAAAGTAGCAATTTTTTAACTTCCCTTCTTGTACTTAATGTTTCCCACCCCGTTTCCTTGTAGATTGAATGAAAACTAGCATATATAGATAACCCAGTCACTATACGCGCTGCATCAATTTGAATTTGTTCTAGACGATTACAATTTATTTGTCCACAATTATCCCAAACTTCTGAGGCATTTTCCAAAATAGGTCGAATGAAAACTAAATATATATTTTTTTCAAGATAATCCCTTTTTAACCTGTATTTAAGTTTTCTTAATATGTTAAGTTGCTTAAAAGTTCTTTCATCAATATGTTTTGTCCACTTACAATCACTGCTAAAAATAACACCTAAATGTTTATGCATATGCACAGGTGATATTGAAATATCATTAAAGTCAAATATTGAATTATTTTCTAAATGCCTAGTATTAAAGATCATAATATTTGTTTTATTGGAATTGAATTTCACAAGCCATCTTTATGACCATGCATTTAAATATTCTAAATCTGTACTTATTAAAGTATGTAAATTTTCTTCATTATGTGCCGTATGACCAATACAAGTGTCATCAGCAAATAGTCTACCAAAACCAGTCATATTGTCTGCTACGTCATTTATAAAAATTAGAAAAAGCCAAGGGGCCAAGACCGACCCTTGGGGCACACCAGCTTTTAATTCCCCAGTACTTGATATTACATCTTTAATAACTACTCGTTGTTTTCGGCTTGAAAGATAACTTTTTAACCAGAAAAGAAGATTCCCTTTGATGCCATATTTCTCGAGTTTTATACCAGAAAAGAAGATTCCCTTTGATGCCATATTTCTCGAGTTTTAATATAAGCGCTTTTATCCAAACTGTATCAAAGGCTTTACTAATATCTGCAAAAGTTATGCTAGTTACATTTTTTTATCCAATGCAAGTAAGATATTACCATAAAGTTCAATTAACTGATGGGTAGTTGAATATCCTGGCCGAAACCCTGACTGGAATTTATATACAAGTTTATTTATATGCAGATGATTATAAATAGGTTTATAAACAATTTGTTCTAATATTTTGCTAACACATGACAATAAGGAGACTGGATGATAATTTGAGGGTAGAGGCTTATTCCCCTTTTTAAACAAAGCAATGACATGTGCAATTGTCCACTGATCTGCGAAAAAAAATTCTTGTAACGATCGATTGAATAACATGGACAGTGGTTTTGTTATTTCATTTTTTTACAGCTAATAAGGTAAAAGGTAAAAGGTAAAATTCATTTAGGACAGATACCAACTAAATCTAGTGTAGTCTTTTGCAAGTAATGCCCTGCATTTTCATTTAGATATCCACATAAACAGTTAGAATTTACAATTAAATTTGCATGATATAAATCTGCATTTAATGCACTGCATTTATTTCGCATTTTAGAGTGTAATGCACTGAGAGAGCGGTCACCTACAGAATAATATTGAGGAGTTCTCCTCTTAGTAAAACATATTTGCTGAATTGTTAGCTGAAAAGAGGAAAACGTAGGAAGATTTCTAATAGTACGATCCAAAGATTTCCATGCTTGAATAGTACATGGAAAGTAAGAATTTTGGTAAACAGACAAACGGTTAAAAGGGACATGTATATTGTGACTGTTACGTAAATTATAATTAACGTTTGCTGACACTAAAGGCAGAACTAATTCATATAAATAATGGGGTACTTCCTTCTTGACAATTTTGTAAAAAAGTAGTAATTTTTTAACTTCCCTTCTTATACTTAATGTTTCCCACCCCGTTTCCTTGTAGATTGAATCAAAACTAGCATATATAGATAACCCAGTCACTATACGCGCTGCATCAATTTGAATTTGTTCTAGACGATTACAATTTGTTTGTCCACAATTATGCCAAACTTCTGAGGAATTTTCCAAAATAGGTCGAATGAAAACTAAATATATTTTTTCAAGACAATCCCTTTTTAACCTGTATTTAAGTTTTCTTAATATGTTAAGTTGCTTAAAAGTTCTTTCAATCAGTACATCAATATATTTTGTCCACTTACAATCACTGCTAAAATTGCACCTAAATGTTTATGCATATGCACAGGAGATAGTGAAATATCATTAAAGTCAAATATTGAATTATTTTCTAAATGCCTAGTACTAAAAATCATAATATCTGTGTTATTGGAATTGAATTTCACAAGCCATCTATATGACCATGCACTTAAATATTCTAAATCTGTATTTATTAATGTATGTAAATTTTCTTCATTATGTGCCGTATAACCAATACAAGTGTCATCAGCAAATAGTCTACCAAAACCAGTCGTATTGGCTGCTACGTCATTTATGAAAATTAGAAAAAGCAACGGATCCAAGACTGACCCTTGGGGCACACCAGCCTTTAATTCCCCAGTACTTGATATTGCATCATTAATACCTACTCGATGTTTTCGTCTTGAAAGATAACTTTTTAACCAGAACAGAAGATTCCCTTTGATGCCATATTTCTCTAGTTTTTTACCAGAAAAGAACATTCCCTTTGATGCCATGTTTCTCGAGTTTTAATATAAGCACTTTTATTCAAACTGTATGAAAGTCTTTACTAATATCTGCAAAGGTTATGCTAGTTAATTTTTTTTTATCCAATGCAAGTAAGATATTATCATAAAGTTCCATTAACTGATGGGTAGTTGAATATCCTGGCAGAAACCCTGACTGGAATTTATATACAAGTCAATTGATATGCAGATGATTATAAATGTGTTTATTAACAATTTTTTCTAATATTTTGCTAACACATGACAATAAGGAGACTGGACGATAATTTGAGGGTAGAGATTTATCCCCCTTTTTAAACAAAGCAATGACATGTGCAATTTTCCACTGATCTGGAAAAAAACAATTCTTGTAACGATCGATTGAATAACATGGACAGTGGTTTTGCTATTTCATTTTTTACAGCTAATAACATTCGTTTAATTATAACATCATGCTTTTAATCGCAATAAATATTTTCAGAAAGCTTAACAGATGCACTGATTTTAACTTGATTATGTACATAGCACGTGTCTTGGCCCTGCACTATACAGGTAGTACGAAATAATGCAAAGTGAAATAACCTATATACGTTGTGATCGTTTTATGGATTGCTAGTTTGTTTGATGATGTTTAACGCCACATTCAAAAATTTTCAGTAATATCGTGGCGTTCAGTTTTATTGGTGGAGGAAACCGGAGTTCCCGGTGAAACCCACCGACCTGTAACAAGTCACTGACAAACTTTACCACATAATATTGTACACCTCGCCCTGATCGAGATTCGAACTCACAACACCAGTGGTGATAGGCACTGATTAAATAGGTAGTTGTAAGTCCAACTACAATATGATCGTTTTGTGAAATATTTGTCACGATTTAATTAATGTCACTTTCAATAATATATCACAATGTTGTATCGAGTACAGAGACAACATCAAGATAACAATAAGGTACAGAGACAATTTGTGATGACACCTTTTTATTTTTTACATACATATAGCCATCCCCTTTAAAAATAAACAATTACCAAACTGTCGGAACACATATACACAACACCGCTCACTTTCCTTGCTTGGTACAGACACTTCAATAAACAGTGACAGGGTTAAATTTATTGGCCACACCCCCTATTTACGAAATAGTGTGGTTATGCTTTTGATTTTCACATGTAAGTTAAATGCCAACCCTGACATATATCTGAGTGAGCAGCTTTGTTGTAAAGAACACTGTCCTAATCTTCAAACTGAGGTTAAAGAAAGTAAAATATAGATGTTTTATTCCCGTTCATCGGTTACAATGCAATAATCTTTAACTTTCTCTTTTCAGGGAAGTTGAGTACCATATTATATAAGAACCATCAATATGATAAGGTGAGAAAAAATAAACCATGTACATTATTGTATATACTAGTAGGTATACATGACACTGTACATAACTTTGAGGTCTCTCTTTTCAGGGAAGTTGAGTAACATGTTATATGAGAACCATCAATATGGTAAGGTGAGAAAAAATAAACCATGTACATTATTGTATATACTAGTAGGTATACATGACACTGTACATAACTTTGAGGTCTCTCTTTTCAGGGAAGTTGAGTACCATGTTATATGAGAACCATCAATATGATAAGGTGAGAAAAAATAAACCATGCACATTATTGTATATACTAGAAGGTATACATGACACTGTACATATGGTAAAGTGAGAAGAATAAACCATGTACATTATTATATATACTAGTAGGTATACATGATACTATACATAACTTTGAGGTCTCTCTTTTCAGGGAGGTTGAGTACCATGTTATATGAGAACCATCAATTTGATAAGGTGAGAAGAATAAAGCATGTACATTATTGTATATACTAGTAGGTATACATGCCACTGTACATATGATAATGTGAGAAGAATAAACCATATACATTATTGTATATGTTAGTAGGCATACATGACACTGTACATATGATAAGGTGAGAAGAATAAACCATATACATTATTGTATATACTAGTAGGTATACATGATACTGTACATATGATAAGGTGAGAAGAATAAAGCATGTACATTATTGTATATACTAGTAGGTATACATGACACTGTACATATGATAAGGTGAGAAGAATAAAGCATATACATTATTGTATATACTGGTAGGTATACATGACACTGTACATATGATAAGGTGAGAAGAATAAAGCATGTACATCATTGTATTTACTAGTAGGTATACATGACACTGTACATATGATAAGGTGAGAATAATAAAGCATGTACATTATTGTATATACTAGTAGGTATACATGACACTGTACATATGATAAGGTAAGAAGAATAAAGCATGTACATTATTGTATATACTAGTAGGTATACATGACACTGTACATATGATAAGGTGAGAAGAATAAAGCATGTACATTATTGTATATACTTGTAGGTATACATGACACTGTACATATGATAAGGTAAGAAGAATAAAGCTTGTATATTATTGTATATACTAGTAGGTATACATGACACTGTACATATGATAAGGTGAGAAGAATAAACCATGCACATTATTGTATATACTAGTAGGTATGCATGACACTGTATATAGCTACTTCAATGGTCACGGGGCCGTCATGGCCGTGATCGTATGGTAGTTGGATTTACCTATATATAACATTCGTGTGAAATTTTAGCTCACTATTCCAAATAATTGCTGTTTAAAATCGATTTGAAGTACACAGAATACAATTTGGAAAAAAAAACCATTATGCTTTTCAATTTTTGCAGATTATATATACATGTATCACAGGGACTTGAGACATTTCCTATATATGGATAGTTCCCTCTTTTAGGCAAGTTTACTTTACTAAAACCATAGACAATCAACCGATACTTCTTATAGGTCCAACTAGCAATTAAATTAGTACATGTATATTTCATTATTTGTTATATAACTGTTTTATGTTCAATATTTGATTCCAACAATTTGATGACCTATTTATTCTGGTCTCCCACGAAGACTATTAATTTATCTAGCTGTTCATGATTAATTGATATTAAATCTGCTAGAACTATCAGTTATTATTTTTGTTTCATATATTTATTTTCATTTTATTTCATTTTATTTCATTAAATTCATTTCTTCTAGATGACTTCATTATTTATTCAGACAATTAAACAATCGTTTCTGGTGCTTATGAAATGTAACGGCCTACGGTATATCACTATTACCACTTTTGGTTTGAAATAAAATCTGGGGAATACCAATATACATTTTGTTAAGCAATTCAATAAATACAATTGACCAATCGGAATTAACAGGGAAGATATTAGGATTTTTAAGTGGAATTTGACGTAACAGGTTTTTTGTTGTCTTTTTTTTATTTTTTGAAAATTTATTGTTATACTATTTTTATAATATGTTTCTCAAGTTTTTCTTTAATTCTAAGTGAACGTAATAATTAAGTTAAACAGACCGTTAAATATTTAATGTTACTGTTATATACATCAAAGAAAGAATACATTTAAATCCTTTGAAAAAGCGTATTATTCATAAATGCAAAATATGAATGCACTTCGAGAAAAATTAAGCATCACTTGATTTATTTAATAAATATCTTTTTGTTTAATTATCTTTTTTAAAATGCGATTGCTGTAAAGAATATATGTATGCATAACCTTTGGAGTTGTAGAGTTTTCCGTATAGAGTGTTTCATCGCTTAGTTATAGTGGGAAGCTGTTGGCATGTCACAAGCAGTTTTTAGCAATAGAAGGGTGGCACTTCAAATGGACTCCATTCTGTAATTGATCGTTTTATGAAGCGTTTGCAAGCGACTGGAATGGCTGATGAATGTCCGCGAACTGGAAGGGCTCCAAAACTTCACCTACAGTGGATAAGCTAATAGTCCGGTGTGCCAGGAGAATTCGTTTAGTTACATCAGTTCGTATTCGAGATAAATTGAATTTTGGGGTCATGTATCTATAAGGATTGTTAACATACGGCTCAATGAGCAGGCCTGTACGCAAGGCAATCCATAAAACGGCGGTAACTGTCATTAGGTCATCGACGGACTCTCTGTTGGAATATTGGTACTTTTAAACGAGTCCGTTGGTCAGACGAAAGTCAATTTTATTGCGCCCCGTACGAATCTGGCGGCATATAAACACTGCATTTCATGACGGGAACGGGATGGGTACAACAGAGTTAGATGGCGGTAGTGTAACTGAGCACTAGGTGGTGGCGGTAATTTTATTGGGTGCTTGTCTTTTAATTGTAAGTTAGACTTACCTGTCTTACAAGCAGGGCACGAAATTAACGCTGGTTCGCTAGCCCGAGGCTAGTAAGATCAGCGTCGGGCTAGAAGAACTCTCTTAGAAGCTAGTTAAAATTTCCAATTGTCAATTATTGTTTCTACTTCATTAATTTTAATGACATAATTGACAATCATAATTAGTCATTCATATTACTGTGTTTGCTTACGCTGTACACAATTTACCTGTGGAGAATTCCCTCAATAGCAATTAGATCCTAGAGGGTGGTATACGAATTGATCAAATTACTCGATAATCCGGGTAACTCAGTGAGTGTTCTTAACAACATAATATAAGGTTCAAGAAATGTGGCGGCACATTACCGGCGTAGAGCAACCAGCGAAAAAAAATAAATTAGACAATAATGAAAAATTGGAGAGAAAAAGGACGTATGATCAGGTAAAAAAAAAGAAAATTTCAAACAAGCTGGCAGAAAAACCGTAACTGGTTAGTTCACAACAGTGAAATAAACCGAATGACATGTTCAGTTTGCATACAATATGCTTCTTCCGATTTAGACAAAAAGGCAGTATTTGTGACGGAATCTTCCAACTTCAAACTGGAATCTGTGATTTCCCATGAAACTTCAGAGCAGCATCTAAGGTCAGTTGGTAAACAATCGGCAAAAGAAATTCGACCGTAAACTCTACAGCTGCAAAGATTGTACAGTCATTGAATACAAATGCATTTAACAGAATGACAAATCTATTTCGTAATGTCCATGCTTTGATAAAAAAGAGACGTCCATTCACAGACTTTATATGGATGTGTGAACTTGATGAAATTAAAGGTGTTGACATTGGGGAAACATATAGAAATGAAAAACAGGTCGTTAACTTTGCACATTATATTGCTAAGACTGAAAAACAAAAACTAGTGGATCAGATTAATGAATCAAAATACATTTCGGTATTTTGTGATGGATGTACTGACACTGCTGCAATTGAAGAAGAAATTGTTTATGTGAGAACTAGCAATAGGGGGAATAGTAAGACATCTTTCCTGGCGATCAACAACCCAGATAGAGCTGATGCTAATGGCATATTAAGTCTTATTTCAAGCTCAATTATTTTGTCAGGAATATTCAACTGGGATAAAAAAAATAGTAGGATTTGGAAGTGACTGCGCCAACGTGATGATGGGAAGAAAAAATGGAGTGGTAGCAAAACTAAAGGAAATTCAACCAGCAGTACAAGGGATTCATTGCTTTGCCCATCGTTTGGAGTTGGCTTACAAGGACGTCATTAAAAATTTCCATATTACCCAAGAATGAATACGTTACTCGGTGGACTGTATTCATTTTACCATAATAGCCCATTGAACAGAAAGCGCTTAAAATCTTGCTTTGAAAATCTGGAAACATAACCGTAGATGCCAACAGGGATTGGTGGAACTAGGTGGCTGCCACACACAGAACGAGCTCTTGAAAACTACTGGAAAGGACTGGAAGCAATTAAGACATACTTAGAAAAGGTAATTACTTTTTCATGTATCGATTTGATTTGATTTACTTTTACAAACATATGCTTTTAGCCAGACTTTGACAGGTTATTAATCTTCTTCTTGTATGACATTCATTGGGTATAACTTTTACAATATATTCATTTATTTTTCAGTTATGTGAACAGAATACTTTCTCGTCTGATGCTGTTGATAAAGCTAAGGGCTATCTAGCCATAATGAGGACCCCCTCTATGATTACATTTATGCTGTTCATGAGTGACGTTGTTATTCTTCTGAGTAAGTTTTCCCTGATGCTACAGGAAAATACTGCAACAGTGGCTTCAATCAAGCAAATGTTTGATGTCACTATAAGCGTTTTAAAGAAGTGTCAAGTAAAGTAAGTAATGATTTATAAATTATTCTGCATTATAAACTTTTTAATCTTATCTTTTATTTATGGCCTTTCTAAGAGAAAGAGTAGGAATACCGATGTGACAAAGGGCAAAATCGAGACAATAAGAAGACATAATACAAACGACAAACACAAAAAAATTACATACAAACACGAGCGACAGGAACCCTGCATCTGCTTTTGTTTTTTTTTATTACTTAATGATATAATTTTTATAGAGATGGACCAAGACTTCGCCAAGTGGACAGCTTTACAAATATCATGAGTGACTGGCGTTCTTGCTTAAGACCGTCCATCTTATCAGACCTGCTATTTATTATGTTTCATACATATGACATTCCAAGGTATGACCCTACTGATGCCATCAACTTTTGGAATTTGACAGGACAAAGAACACGGAGACCAAGCCAAAGACCATACAGTTTCAGACAGGATGATGGTGACGTTGGTGATGATGATGTTTCAAGTGATGACAATACTGACATTCTTTCTTCATTATA